>JACDJE010000142.1:1067455-1112549 GCA_016647715.1 Pavo muticus | reverse complement strand
GTTATTTTGTTTAGCTAAATTTTGAGGCCCTCTTAATTATCTAAAAGAAAATCTTGGCAAGGAACTAAACAGATTTTGAATTGCTTTTCAAAGTCCATTTTTACACCCCTTTAAAAATACCAAGGAAATATTTCAAAGGAGTTCAAAGAGAGGGAGTAGAACATTTGGTGCAGATGTGACTTTATGACATGTGACTGGAAATGAATGTACATTTTGACTATCAAATGTAGACAACTTTGTTTCTTGCTGTTTTTAAGGTTGTTTTTTCTCCTTCATTTATTTCATGGCATGTGTTGTCTGCATTTCAGCAGATGGATTGACTCTGGGCTTTGGATTATTTAGTTTGTTGTGTGACATTAAATCTGCGATGAGTGTTACATTGATTATAGCCTTCATTACAGCTTTCATTCTGTTGCAATTATTTTTAATAGGTTATGTAAAATTTATAAATTATAGTATAAAGTAGCTATTGCAATGCAGTTGGATGTCGTGCATATTTGTGGGTTTACATTTAATAAAAGCTGAGCTGATGCTGCAGCTTTGAGGCATTGAAAAATCCTGTTTTCTGTTGCTCTATTTGGCATAATCGCCTCTATGAACTTCATAAGACATTCATCAGATACCATGGTAAGACTGACAGTATACCATATAAGTCTGATATTTTTTCCTAAGTATCCTGACTGAAGAATAACACACCAGTGCTGAGCATTATCTTCTGAATTATACATCCTTTCTTCTCTACTCTACTTTTGGCAATCAGTGGCTTAGGGATTTCCTGAACTACAGGCAGCATCTGGAGTATCATATTTTAATAGCCAGTGGTGGACCCTTTCTCCATGAATTTGTATAGTCTCTTTTTAAACTCCATGTATGTTTTTGGCTGTAGCAACATCCTGTGGCAGTGAGTTCCAAAACTTAATTATGTGTTGTGTGAAAAAGGACTTCCTTTCGTTGGTTCTTAAATACTTGTTATGGGCAAAGTGTGTTCTCTGCTGAGTGATAACACTGATTTTTTTACTGCTTGGGGAAGCAATCACGCCCTGGACAATAGGTGTTCCCAGCAGTAGTTCAATGTGGTTATATGTGAACAGTGAGAACAGTGACAAGAGAAAAGAAGTGTGCAATGGCTCCAAATTTATTTGACTTTGTTCTGTCATTAGGCTATATGTAAGAACGTGATATGCTTAGATAGGAACTGCACTGCTGGGTCATTTATTGATGATGTTTAACAAAGTGGACAAATGTTTATGGAAGGCTCTTTCTCTTCCCTTGTTCTGCAAATGAACTGAAATACAAACTGAAATCTACCATACATGGTTAGACACAAGTTTCTATTGCTCTATATTTAACAACATATAGTTAAGATATTAGGCACTAAACACTTGTTTGCAACACAGAAGCATTGCTGGCTGGACTACATAATGTACTTAGTGTTACAGACTTTGGAGTCAATGTTTTCTAGCCGAGAGCTCAGAACTGGCAGCAGTTTGATGTCGTTATCAAACTGTGCCCCTGAGCAGTAGGATCGATACTTTTGTTACTAACAATGTTTTGTTTGGTTAAAAAAAACATATATATATCTTCCCCAGATACAGTGATTTAATTAGAATTGCTGATTGCTTGGAACTTAGGCTTTTTACTTAGGCAGCAAAATAAGAATATAGGGAAATTTAACCTCATATTAAAGAAATTAGTGCTTGAAAACTAGGAAAAAATTATCTTGCTAGATTCTCATTTTCTTGCATTAAAATCCCAAAAGGAGATTAGGACAAGTTTATGTTTTGTGTTTTGTTGTTGTTGGTTTGTTTGCTTTCCTGTAACATGTCTAGTTAATTTTGAATTGCATCAAGTTGTTTGTTCTCTGAGCTTACATCTGCAGAGTAATCTTACATTTTTCTTTTTTCGAGAAACATACAAGAAGTAATGTTATTGCAGAAGTAGATGAAGGTCATTATTTTCATCTGGGTTTAGACTAGAAGACTAGACTGAAGTTTTATAGGGCTATCTCTGTCTGAAGGATTGTGTGATCCCTTGTCATTAAATTGAACTTCTACTACCAATAAATACAGGCAAAAAACTGACCATAGAAACATCTTATTTACTGTTTGATTTGAAGGAAATGCTTTACATGGCAGTGACAAAGCCTGTCACAATATCACTAACCTTTGGAAGTTCGTTGAGCTGAGGCCATGAAAATGCAGCAGACAGTCTATATTACTGGAATATCTTATGGAGCAGACATGTGGCACTCTCTGTTGTTAAATTGTAGACATCTGACTCAAATACCTAAGTTAGAGGGCAGTCTGTCTTCTCCTGTACAGGAAACAGAAGGGAAAAGAAAGTATTCAAAGAATTTTCTAGATATTCTTCAAGCACTTAAACCAACTGCCACAATTTATGCAAATTTGGGAGGTCGGAGTGCAATAGCCTCGGCGCTATTTAACTTAAATTTCACATGCAAAATAATTTCCAATGATTTCTTTTCATCATTTTTTTTTCCTGCTTCATAGGAGACTAGAAGTTTTCTTGCTTGTAAAGCTTTCAGTGTTGTTGCTCAGTACTTTTTAAAATAGTTAGGAAATGTTACATTATTCGATCAAAGTGGAAACTGCTGAGAATAGTTCTCCAGAACTGGCATAATGTGAATAGATCTATTCATTTACCTCATGGTAAACAATTTCATTTTAGTATTAAAACCAAGTATCTTAATAACGCTTTCTTGTGTGATTTTGTAAGCTGAGGTGTATTGAAGATGACGACAATTACTTTAGTTAAAGACTGCTTATCAATGCATCTATCTACTACAAAATGAAGCTATAGGCAGAAACTCAAATGTAGCTGCCTCTTGTTCAGCATCTCCCTTTGGGAACACATGGTATGAAAGGCCCATATCTTCAAGTGTAACTATTAAAAATCCTCATACAATTAAAAGCTGACCCCATCTGTACAGACACAGCTGAGCTTGTTTAGACAAATTGGCTTGAATGGTGGTAGCAGCCTTGCTGCCACAGAGATGACACCACAACTTGGCTTCCAATGTCTGTGCAGGTCAACTGCTGGCTGAATGTTTTTTTTTTTTTTGGAGGGATGCTACAAGTATATACACACAAAAAGTTAGAGCTGGGTTAATAATATTCTTAGCTCTTGTTTCTTCGACCTAGACTCTTCCAATGTTCTTCACAGTTAGTAGAACTGCATTGAATTTGCACACAATACTTGCTGTGTATAATTTGTGTTTTCAACTTGTGTTAATAGAAGCTTATTTCTCTGTTTGGAAAATAACCTAGTTGAAAAATAAATATTACAGTGCATATTAACCCATTAAAATCAAATTTATAAGCAACTGAACTTGTTCTGCTGTTAAAACAGAAGCCAGGCTGCTCCTGAGGCTCTGTAGAGCTCAGATTGCACATCTGAAGGCAAAAGTATATCCACAAATCCCTTGAAAATATTGCAGCATAGAGAGAACAGAATGTATAACTGATACTTAAAAAATATTTTACTTTTACATAAAAACCAGTAAGTCACTGTACTAGGAAGAGTAAAGAAGTAGAATAAAACAGGAAGTTTATTGGAAAATATTTGTAAGTATTTAGGACAGACTTAAAACTTCTATCCATATGGACAACATATGTATACAATAGATAAAAACAAGATGTATTTTCCACTGTCCAGGCACATAGAATTTATTCATTAAATGCATTTTATACTGATAGTTGTAAGATATATTTCCTCATGTTGATGAAACACAAAGTTATTTGTTTATTGGCTGAACTAAGCAGATAGAATCAGCACTTGTAGTAGGAAAACTTGAGATGGTATCCCATATGACGTCCTTTCTGAACCCAGTTTTTTTAATAATTGAATGATGTTGCAAAGGAGAAACACAGTAAACAAAACTTCATGTTTATTGATATTGTTAAAAATGGAGGAAAATGAACACAATGGAGAACATGCATGTTTTTCTGATAGTGATTTTTCATTTAAGTAGTAGATAACTCCATGTTTAAATTTTTCATTTGAAAGGTTTGTATTAATTGTTTTTTAACCTTCTGCTTTTACAGATGTATTGTGACTTGAGGTGTACATCAATACCTTAATAATTGTATCTGGTATATTACTTCTGGAATGAGTTGAACAGATGATGAGTATAAAGACCCAATCAATCCCTGAGTTATGATTACATTTGAAAAGTACCTTGTCATTCTTAGCAGATTTTCTATTTTGATGTTGTGGTTTAACCTAACAGGCAGCTCAGCACCATACAACCTTGTGTTCCATTCCAATGGAGTGGGATGGGGAAGGGAACCAAAAAAAAAAAGGGAAGTGTGAGAACTTATGGCTACAGATAAGAACAATTTAATTTGAAAGAGAAGAAAATAAATCTAAAAAAACTCAACAACAATAGTAATAAAGAAAACCTGATGCACTATGGGCTGACCTGATGCACTACTAGCTAGCAATGGCATCCCCCTGGCCAACTCCCCTGAGTTTTATTGCCCAGCATGACACCATGTGATATGGGACATCCCTTTGGCCAGTCAGGGCCAGCTGTTCTGGTTCCCTTCCCAGCTCCTTGTGCACCCAAGAACTCCTTGCTGGCAGGGCAACACCAGAAGCTGAAACATCTTTGGCTCTGTGTAAGCGCTGAAACATTGGTGTGATATCAACATTATTCTCAATAATGTTTGAGGTACCAACCGTTATGAAGTAAAACTAACTCTTATCCAAGCCCAAACCAGCATGTTTGATTCTTTCATTTGTTGAAGGGTAGTTTTGCATGACCTAGAACTACTGCAAGCAGAGATAGAGATAGAAAAGAACTGCTGAGGTTTCATCCATGTGATCTTCTGCCACATGAGTAATGTGGAGAATAAAAACCTGCAACACAACAGGAAGTTACACTATTTATTTTGGGTACTGGAAAACAGTGTACACGCTCTTGGAATAAGAAGGATGCTACTGCTACTGAAGCAGTTTCAGAAGGAAGCTTGTCTCACTCAAAATTTTTAGAGAGCCCCAGATGGCCATTCCTTTCTTTTTCTATAGGGTACAGAGAGATGCCCACTCTTAATTTCAAGCACACATGCATGATTTGGGTTTCAAAAGCTAATACAAATAAATGTGGCCTACAATTTTCCACTGCTTTCTTAAATGGATGAAGAAATGAAGAAATTTTGGACATAGTGCTCTGCAAGGGATTTTTTGTGTGTAAAAAATGTGTATTTTAGGTGGACCTGAAATAACCAGAAAGTAATACATACTCAGAAAGCAGAATCAGCAATAAAACCTGTGCTTGTAGTGGGAGAAACTAGTAAGGAAATAAGACCTGCAGTTCTTCAATGGATGTGTGGAATGTGCTGTAACTTATGATAATATAACAAGACACTCTGAGCGGTGCTCACAGGAAGATAAAGCAAGAATTCTGTGTTTATCTTGAACGTGACACTAATAAGGGTAATGCTGTCACAGCCCTGATCACTACAGATCTGTGGCAATCAAGGTTGTGATGTAGGTGGGTGGAGCTTATTAAAGGTGATGAAATATAGGAAACTGAAATTGCACCAAAATACAGCTGTGGTGATAAGCAACACTAATACTGGCTTTTAGCTGGGTGTCTAAGATGGGACTTTTGGATGGGACCTTTGAATGAGATGAAGAATTTTTCCGGTGATTGCTGTAGAAAACTGACCCTGGGAGAGAGGTTGGATCCACGCTGACTCTAATGATACTGAAGTCCCTGCTACTTATAGATAAAGATTGCATGAACTTTAAGGGAATGTTTGTGTCTGGAAACAATGAAGCTCCAGTTCCTCGAACAAGCATTTGTTTGGATTTTTCTTCCTGAGAGGGTGTGATTCTCGCTACTTACTAAGTCTGAAGACTAATTTCAGTTTTCTTCCCCACTGAAAGAAAAAGGCTAAAGCCAATTCACTGTATATAGTTGAAGAAAGGAATTTAAGTGATTAACAGTTATTATGGAGGTATGGTAAATAATCAAGATTTTTAGACTTAAGCCTCCATTTCTAAGATTGTAAAACACACTGCCACCATGAAAACATTGTGCCAGTGTGGCTTTGCTGTTATCTATGTTAAATATTAGGTGTGAGATCTAAGAAATGCATTCAAAAGTATATCTATTCATATATAGAAAGAGAGACATACATGCTTGTTAGGGTTTCACATATGCCTTGTCATCTTCTGTTGCCCATTACTATGCGCCTTTCTTTGGTAAATTTTTAGAGACTAAAAGGTTTAGTACAAGTTTGAATGTAGTCAGATGGAACCCTGCTGACTTGCTGACTTGCGGATGAATTTTGTTGTTGTACTAGTCTTTGTTCTGGGCATCCTTGAGGGTTAGACTTCTTTAGAAAATCTCAAAGTACTCACAAGACAGTTGATCATATCTCAATTTAAGCAAATGCAGTAAGAACTACTAAAAATTGCCTTTTATAAAAAATGTTAAAATTTGAATTCTGCCCTGTTGACCGCTGAGAATTTCAGATGAAGAACCAGATCTGCTCATCAGCGTCTTCTTGATTGATTTCACTTCAGTAACAGGTGAATAAGTACAGACTTGCAGGTAAACTACTCAGTAATAAGTGGCAATGATCTAACAGTCTCCACAGAACAGTTCGTTCAGCCATTTTTAAGAATACATTGCCATCTGGTGTACAAATTTCTGAATTTGTCTTTATTATTTGAATTATAATGTCCTTGAGCAGAAGGATCTTCCATTGTTTGAAACTTACTTGCTGGAATCAGCCTATTGACCTCAATGAAATGAAACTTGTACCTTTCAGTGCCAACTGCGTAAAGATTTTCTGAACCTCTGTGAGTTTATGCAATTGAAAGAACACATAAACTATTACAGAGACTAGTTACATGTAAGGACTATTAGTCCCCATTTGATTTAAATTTCTCTCTTGTTTTATCGAGGAGCTAGGAGAGTTGCAGTGATGTTATTATCTTTTGGAAGAGGAAGTTTAAAAATAAATTAGTCAGATCTTCAGCACAGATTTTAGGGGTTTTATATTAAATAACAGTTTGAACCCTAATTTCTAGTTTGATGTTGCATCTATGTTCATAAAAGTCATGGTTAACAGCATGCTTTGGATAGTTACTTTCATGTGATCTCCTAATAAGCATCTCAAGAGTTTTTGTTAGACTTTAAAATACATCTTTGACTCTTCTGTAAAAGTTGATCAAGGGTGATTGTCTTATTATGAAAGCTGGTAAAACTGGCTCCTCAAATATCACATTTATGATGTGGTAGGCATCATACAGTGATTTTCCTGCTAAAAATGCAGGCAATCTGAAAAAAGAAAGAAAATCTTGCATAATGCCTGTTTTTATTCTGAAGTGCAAATAAATGGAAGTGCATTAAAAATAAAATCAAACACCCCCCAAGCACAGTTCATGACTCACTCCCAAGTGATTACACAGTCTGATAAGAAATAGAACAGTCCTTGTTTCAAGTTTAATTGTGGGATCAGCTCTGAATTTTAGGTAAGAATTTTTTAAATGATGACATTTTTAAAAGTTGTGGGTTTTTTTAAAACGAATTATTTCTAGTTTGTGTAAATTTTAAGTAAACCAATAGACTGTTTTTCTGACTATCACAGTATGCTTGCTACTCTGTGCCTTTATGGAGTCTAGCACAATGGGATCCAATTTTCCTTGACCATGAAAGACTGCCATGCTAATAAACATGTTTAATGCTAATCTTCCTTATCTTGGGTTTTTGAGGACCTCATTTTCTCTTCCCATGGAATCTGAGGAACAAACACATGAGGTTACTGGGTCAGGCTCTAGTCCTCCTAACAATGAACACTGATTTGTTTAATGTATCTGTCAGGATTTGTTTGGCTTTACATAATTACTTCCAGGCTTATCTGTGATAACATAATGGCTTACTTCTGCTGTGACCTTTTTGGTAAGGTTATATATAAAAAAAAAATAAAAAAAATCACTGATTACTTAAGAGGATGTGGGCTGTATTATAAAAAAAATATTTGTTTGATTAAATGGTAATTAAAAAGAGAATGTAATTAAAAATACAGTTCTGCCTAGCTCTTGTTCATTATGACTCCTGTGAAGCTTAAAGGTCAGTCTATGCTATTGCTTATGGTGGTTATTAGTGTTTATTACATGTAAGTTATTACACGAAAGCACTGCACAAATGAAATACTACAAAGTAGCTCTTGTTGTCCTTTTTGAAAGAATTAATGTCTAAAGTATACTTACATTTAAATCTCTTCCCATTTTTTGTCCCAAAATTGCTCGCTGCAGTCAGGTCGAAACTTGCAATAGAAAACTGACTCTTAATAATACAGGAATTTTCAAGAAGGATGAATGTTTTGGCATATATTGCAGAAAGCTAGGGTTACTCTGATTTTTCTAAGTTGTGTTTAGGGATAATTAATACTTTAAGGAAAGTTAATCCCTGCTGTATTTAAGGATATAAAGATACAGTTGCGCTCTTGTTGGAAGATAGTGAACGTTCACACCTCCTAATGAAAGAAAGAAAGCAATAAAAGAAGGAAGGTTCCCCAGGCCTCTATCTCTCTATGACAACTTTATCTCTTTCCCATTAAACTAAATTTTGCACCTGATTGCGAGTGAGTCAGGAAAACAGGGAAAAAAAAACATGCTATTTTTAACTGTAAACGTGAATAGGAAAAACCTAAAGCTGTCTGGTAAATCATAAGAATCAAGAAAAAACTGTCATTTTGTGATTAAATATAGACATTTATTTCTGCTTCCTCATCAGGATGATTTGCAACATTATCTCTAATTCTGTGATTCACATTATAATTTTTAAATAAGATTGCAGTCTGTGCTTTTCTAATATACCCATGCAATCATGGTGACTTAATCAAGGAACAAACTAATGCATTTTGTGTTCTCATTGAACTGTTTTTTCACCTGAGACAGAACCTAACTCTGGAAGTCATTAAGTCTTGATTTCTCTTGCCACACTTTTCTTCTTGGTCAGTTTTAATGCACATGAAAAGTCTTACCTTATGAAGCTTCAGGATGCACGAGAGGTGATTACAACACTTACATTTAACAATGATCTTGGAGACACAGCAAATTGTAATGATATGTCTATACAGAATCTTCTTGCATACATAGAAAAACCTTCCAGATTATGAAATCAGCTTTTTATTCTTCACAGCACTTTTTTAAAAACTATGATTATCCTGCATAACTTCCAGGGAAAAGAAGTTTCTTATCTAGTCACCTCATTATGTTATCTGTGTGTAGTGGCGATTTGTGATTCTCTGTCAAAGATTTGTAATCAGTTTTGAATGGCAAGGTAGTTCAGTTCGTTTGTGTTTTCAAGCAAATAAAATTCTTAACGAGTATGATGATACTGAAAAGAAATGAAGACTAATTTTTGTGCTGACTTAATTCTGAACTTTAACTCTCTTCTGTGTTTTGGTAGTAGAGTTGGCTATAAATTCATCTTATTCTATCTTTTAAAAAAACTTGAATGTTTCAATGCTGCTTGTGCCAGATCTAGATCTCTCCTCATCTATAGATATCTCCTCATCTATATTTCTCTTTCTGGAGTTAAAATCCTACTTCAGACCAGCTGCTCAGGTAGCTAATGTCTAGTTTTTTTTTATTTTTCAGCCAGTGAAAAAGAGCAAACAGTAATAAACACTCATTGTGAACGTTGGAAGATTGGTACTTCAGTTTCTGTTCTAAATCAAGCATGAGCTGTACCAGCTGTAGCAGGTATTTGCACGCCAGATGAATCTCCCAAACGTTTCTGTGCTGACCTTTGGCTGTAAGTATGCTCCAAACAATCCTGTAGGTTTAAGTTCCATTAACAAATTGGGTGTTTTCTATAATGCTACATCTGTAAATGACAGCAACTGCAAATTGCTTGAGAAACTCCATAGTAGGAAGGGTACTTTCCTGGGTGACTGCAGAGGATGGCAGCTTTGAGATCTGAGCTAGTTCAACTTTGGCTACCCCTTTCTTCTTCTTCCACTTGTTTTCTGTTAGGAGAATAATATGAAGTTCAGATGTAAATATATAATAATTTGTTTCACCTCTTCTTTCAATTTGGAGATTTGGCACGCAGGGCAGATAATGCTCATCTGAATGAACAAAGCCATCCTGCAGTGTGTTCCCAATGAATGTGCCTGCCCCCAGCACTACCTGAAGCAGGATCCCTCCTGGAAGGATCAGCCACAGCATACACAAGAATGTAAAAACTGAAGAACAGGGAGTTTCAGGCGCTTCTCTTGTCTGTGTTTCAGGATTAGAGAGTTTTCACCAGATGGTCAGCAAAGGTGAGGGTTGGATTACTGCTTTTTTATTAGACAGTAGAAATGAGTTCAGTGAGAATATTGTTCTTTCATGCTTGTTTCTTATTATTGTTGGTGTTGTTTTTTGTTCTTGTTGTTTTTGCTTTTTTGTTTTGTTTTCATTTGTTTGCCTGGATTTAGTATAAATGCTTAGACCTCTGTGGTCCTTGGAAAATGGTGAGTTTGAGACACACTGGAACAATAAAGAAATATTTCCTAGTGCTTATATTTACTAGTGACCCTAGTGGAGGAAAGGCAAATAATGTAACAAATACAGCCATGGTTAACCTCACTATAAAAACTAATGAAAGCTTTGATGGATGTTAATCAGCTCCAGTATGCTGTATGGGGTGCAAGTGCCCGTGTTCCAGCAGTAGGGCTGCAGGGCCCTCTGTGGGGTGAGACTGGGGCTGCCCCGTGCTGCACATAGCCAGTTCCAGACTGCTCCAGTGAAGGGCATGGCTGTGCTCCACAGCCAAGATGGCAGCATATTTGAGAAAGGGTGCAAAAGCTGAGAGGGGCACAGATGGAGAGCCAGAGGCCAAAGGGACTGAGGAAGGAATAGCAAGGTCAGAAGAATAGGATGTGTTCCATCAGGCACAGCCCCAGGGGAATTGAAGCCAAAAGAGGACTCACACTGGGGCGCAGGAAAAGCGACAGAATGAAGGGAACCACAGAGAGAAACTGCTGTGCATTGACCCTGACCCCCAAACAACCATTGCCTCAGAGAAGGCATAGACAAGCCTCTCTGCAAAGTAACTGTCCATTTGTCATTTCCTTTTACTGCTTGGATGTGGAAACGTGGAGGAACGCTGCTGGAGCTCTCTGTAGTTCTGTCGCTTTCCTCCAGTGAAAGTATCCAGACTTCCAAGGCATACCTCGTGGTCAGGATTGTGACTGTATCTGTAAATACACGAATACATTGCTTCTTAGGACTGACAGTTCCGATCTGTTAATGTGAGATACTGAATCACTTTGAAGCCCAAAAGGAGAAGTACTGATCAACTGTGGTATTATTTCGATGCCTTCTGGTTTTCTTTGGACTAAATGCTTTAAGATTCTCAACTCGTTGTCTGCTGGAGTAAATATTTTTAAGTTGGGCATTCTGATTGCAATAATCTACAAAGAGCTAGGAGGCTATTTGGAAGCACGGGATCGTTATTTGGAAGCTTGTGAGACAGTTTGCCCACTAGATGGCAGGAGATACTTTGGACCAGAATATTCAGCTATTGATAGATAAATTATCAGATTTAAATCCTCTTTTTGTTACAAAACTGTGGAGTTTCTATTCATTAAAAGCATATCTGGTCAGACATTAACCAGGTTCCATTGATTACACAGGCCTGCTCTCTCTGAATTATTGCAAATAAATGTTAGAATGTAATCAGAAAAGTTTGACTACAAAATTTGCTTGTATTTATGTGGCGTCAAAGCTGAAATAAATACATAGAAAACACTACTGAACCAAAAGGTGTTGCAAAGGTGCAATGAAACTGACGCAAATACTACCACTATAGTGTTTCCATTACAATGTGCATATATTTTTGAGATTGTATGTACAGTAAACTATATGTATTTTAAATGCTATGTATTAGGCGGCATAACAAGTTGTATGGAGAACTTTTACCCAGTAATTTTTTCACTAACACTTTTTCATGAATGTTGAATTCAATGTGGCTTTAGTAAAGTGCTGTGGCAATGCAGTAGTCTTTATTTTGCCAGTTTTTCCTAGCATTTGCAGATCCCAGCAGCTAGAATCTTCCCTGAATAATGCTGCAAATATGCACTGCACGTATACATAGAAATCTCCCCCCCTCTAGCATACATGTACGTATATAAATATGTACCTATGTTTTGATTTAGTGCTTCTCTGACCATCAGACAAACACTGCAGTTGCTAATGTCATTGTTTACCGTGGATGTTTTCCGTACAAGTTTGATGTCAATAACATCTGCAGGCTGGAAGCACTTGGAAAACTCAGCTACCTCTCAGGTGGAGGGTGAGACAATACATTCTCTTATATAAATAAAATAAATAAAATAAAATTTCAAAGGCCTTCACTTACCCTGTTGTTTTATACCTACAGAAGAGTTGAACTGTTGAGCATCAATAGGAAGTTTCCAAATAGAAAAACACTCGGAGTTCTGTTAGTTTGCCTTAACTAGCTTATACTTAGTGAATGCATCGTGGTGATGTGAAATGTTTCCTATAGATCGTGTAAACTGCATATGACTAAGATAAATAGAATCACCCATGCTTTTAATATTGCCTGTTCTAAACCCCAGTTTTCAGCTCCTTCAGATTTTCTGAACTGTAATCTTCTTCAGGGAAATGCTTTATATCCTGGCTCTGCCTCAGGCTGAACTTTGTGGAAATTTTTGACTGAGAAGGTTCAGTCATTTCCAAGAAAGCCTAGGGAAAATGAGTTAGTTATTCCATGTTTTTAAAAAAAGGCTGGTATCTTTTCTGTGAATGACTCTTGCTGTGTGATAGACTGAAGGACAAATGGGTGAGAAAAGGCAATTTAGAGTCAGAGTATGACCTTTGCTAGTCATGGGAAAATCTGTTTCAGGCCTTTTCAATATCACTCCTTGCACAAAGGCAGTATATTCGCCCTCAGTTTTAGTAGCTACTGTCTCCAGAGGGCTTAATTGAGCACCACTTGTTTCCTTGTGCTGGCCAGAGAGGGCACGTGTGGAACTATGACCAGAGATGTGGAGAGGAGCACGGTGGATTCATCACTCCCAAATTCAGACTCCTGCATCTGGGTTAGCTGCTACTACTTGCATAGGCTTTCTTAGGCACAGCTCACCTATGTATCTTTTAAACATCTTTTTTTTAAGATCCTCATCTGCTGTCAGTGGAGTAACCTAGTTCAGATATATGTACGTATTTCTAAGCTAGATGAATCTGAGCTGGTGACTTGTGTAAGAAGACTGGATGTCTTCTGGAGAAGGCTGGATGTAAACAGGGTGCATATTCTCAGCATAAATTAATTTCAGATACTTCTTCTTTCTTGATAATGAAGTCTTCCTAACAGTACCTGAAAACACCTCCATACTTTTGGCATCAGAAGTTGTCAGTGATAAATACCCTAAAGCTACCCAAAGATTTCTAAATTATTAACTGGTATCAGTAAGAACAAAACACGGATGCTTTTTTTTTCTAAGGATAAACTTCTCTATACAGTGTAACTTGAGGAAGGCCATTGTATTACTTTAAACTACCGATATGATGTGCTGATACAAGCAATTTTATTTTATTTTTTTAACTTAGTAGATATCTCCCTTTATTCTAGATGGTTTTTGGTTTTGTTTTTTTTTACGCTCTCCTTTCTTCATCCTTCTATTAAGCAAGCAATATAAATACTGTCAAACTTGGTTCCTTTGTTTTGCCTGATGTCTTTTTTGTAGAAGCAGTATTTTTTGTTAACTATATGTCTTAAATGAGCTCATCCTTTTCAGCTGGTGTTTTCAAGTCTATTATTTCACAAATTACATATCTCAAGAAACAACTAATATATCAATAACTTGCACTGTAGAAACCAGTCTGTCCTTAACAGTTAATAGAAAACAATTAAGCTAAATATTTTCTTCAGAAGCTGTGTTCACAAGAAAGTTCTGTGGGCAGTGCAACGCTGCTTTGCTCTACGCTGCTTTAGAGAACTTATCCAGTCATATCTGTAATACAGAATGGTATCATAGTCTAGAAATATCCTTCTTGTGTGATTTTTTTATACATGGGGGAAAAAAAGAATTTAGTTTAAATGACTGCCTAGATGATTTTTTCCTCTTTCTTTTTTTTTTTCCTCCTATATGCCTATACATAAAACAGAGGGAAAGCGTTAAACAAAGGAAGTGTTAATAGTTCCTTCTGTGAATTAGCGTCTCCTGATGCAGTTCCAACTGACCTGAGACCTGCTAGAGCTCCGTGCAGGTTAGGTCTTCTCTGACAGAAAGCAAGGGCAGCCAGTAACTCTCCTTTGTGGTTGCGGTTCTAAGCAGGTCTTAATGCTCTTGTGGATACCATATAAAGATTCCAAGAAGTCTTACACTTGAAATCAGTTAAGAAATCAGCTATGTCATTTGGGGGTAAACTTGGGACTATATTCCCTTTGTTGTTGCTGTAAAAGATAACACGGTATTCCTTTATATATACGTTTCCTGTCTGTCTCCCATAAAAATCTTGGCTCTTAGTTTGCTTTCATGTTAGTAGAGGAGATTAGTACCAAATGACATTAAGAATGAAAGAAACTCAGCAAATTAAGGTGCCTTGAAAAATCTGTCAAATAAATCTAATATAATGGATTGTTAGGTCTTGATAGCAAAGCAAAACAAAAACAACGTTCCATCTCTGCTAAACTTTCAGTACGGTGCTGGAATGGAGGTAAGAGCTTCCACGATATGAAAAGGAATCCTGTTACGAGGCTAAGTAATCAACCACCTGGGAGAATATAAAACTAAAATGAGAGGTGTCCACGGAGACGGAGCAGCACTGCCAAGCTAAAGATTTAAATCCAAATAAAATATTACAGTAGTCTCAGGTGATAGCATCCATGGAAGTTTGGACTTCATTAGGGGAATTGAAAAGCTTAGAGCTGTTTCCAGTAATAACACTCTATTTAGTTGGTTAAATTAAAGCCAAACTAATCTCCTTTCCATGAAGTGTTTGAGCAAGCTGTAGAAAACTCTCCCATCAGGATTCCTATAGAAGAGAGAGGTCTCATATAAATAGCTGTGCATGACTGAACTCAAAGTCTGCACCAACCTGGCAGTTGCCATTTGTACTTTGGTGTGGTCATATCTCTCAACATATTAAGCAAATCTAAGACCTCACTGTTTCTTCCTTCAGCAGATCTTATAAAATCAAACTTCTGGAGAGTGTTTGGATTCAAAAGTATCAGCTTCACTCTCGTAAAGAAAGTGGTGAGTTCATGATTTCAACAGAAGCTGATGGAATTTCATTTAAAGGAACTAAAGTAAGAGTTTTCCTTTTCATGTGGCATCCTCTGTGTTTTTTCATGTAGTCCTCAATTGCTTATAAAGATTCTTAGGAAACATTTAACTAGCCAGACTTAAAATGAAGAGGTGACATTAAAGGAACAATTGAAGTAGGAAACAAAACACGTTCCACACATCACAAATCAGTATTACACTGAAAATAAACTAAGCAAATATCATACTTCTTTGTAATTCAGGGAATGCCAAAGAGAGAAAATGACTTTGTACAGTGTAATCCTTCAGCAAAGCCTTTTCTGCAAACCATGCTCACAACATGTCAGTCAAATTACAAATTCCAGGGTTTATTGGTTACTAAACTTAATCAGTGTCCATCCCAGTCTTTGTCTAGCTGGCATTAAGCAGCACTGTTTCCCTTCACTCTTTGTAGTTTTCCATGACACTTCTGAAACAACTCTCAGTGATACAAAAAACATGTTTTCCAATTTCTCTAGCAGTTCAAATATACATATATTGCCAGACTGGGTAAATTGTCTGTGGTTAGATTTACTGAGAATTTTACTCTAGATAAAATTAGAGTGCCTTCAGCAAATGTGAGATTGATGTTGTCGTACACTGAATCCCAAACACCATGTTTTGTATACAGAGATTTGGCAAATACATTAAAATAAATCTTGAAAAATATGAGGTGTCTATTGGCTTTTTTCCATTACTTACTGTATTCTACAACTTATCCTGGATCCTGTAAATTACTTAAGAGGAATTGACCTCATTGAATTTTAGCATGTGTCTAAAGGGAGGGTTTTGCTGAATTAGGTGTCTTGCTTGTATGTTATGATTTATTATGCTTTCATTATGCTATCAAAGTTTCTCATGCTTGTCACCTTTGCTTTCAATCTTAGATCATTTCCAGGAACGTGGAAGCGATGTACAGCAGGTAAGAGAAACAAAAGATGCGAAGATCAGCCAGAACTGCTGAGAAAGCAGAACCAAACTAACGAAATTGCCCACTTCCAAGGTAAAAAGGCATTTTAACAAAAACTTGTTTCTTCCTTCAAAGTGGTGCCACTACGTCAGAAAAATGTGGTACATTCAAAGCCTGTTGGAAGTTTTTCGAAATGTGCTAAATCTACTTGGGGATGAGGATGGAGTTCCACAAACATGCAAAAATGAACGCTGCACCATTAGGGCTGCGGACTCCCAAAAGGACTGCTCTTAGCCAGGTTATGTCTACTCTCCATACGAGGATAGAAGATTGCAGGCACATAGCAGGAATGCTTCAGACTGACTTAAGTTTCTGTCACATGTCTACAGGCTGTGATGTTTTGCTGGACTACATTGTTAGTAATGAAAAAATTACTGATTTTAGGTTGCCCATCTTCAGACTGACACATGAACTTTATGGATATGATTATGCAATTGTGGAATAGATTGTAGTGTTTTTGCCTGGGTTGTGGATGGACAGCTAAACTATTGGATTCTTCTGTATGAGTTGAACTTAGCAGTGAATGGAGCAGAAAGGCTCATTCCTATGAAGTCTCAAGTAGGTTTCACATGCCTTTAAAATATACGATGATAAATGTCTTAGTAGCTTGAAAAGTTGTAGAGAGAAAAAAGTATATAAGCAGCCTTAATTGAAAATGAAATTTAAAAATAATGGAAAAAAAGAAAAAGAAAAATCTATAAAGCTCAATGATTAAGCTGGTTTTCATGTCAAATGTACATAATTTTTGCCATAGTTGAGGACATTTATGCTCTTCAAAGTATGTTGTGTTAAAAGTAACCCATGTTGCAGAATACAACAATAAGATATAAGGGTGCTCATGTCATCACTGTTTTGCTGATTTAGTAATTTGTTGCTTAGCTAGTACTGTCTTGCTTTCCTCTTTAGCATTTATTCCAGATAATAAATATTACAATTAAACTGTACACATTGAAAAATAATAGAAAGCCCAAGCTAGCACTTTTGGTTGAGAAAAAATTATGCGGAAGATTTGCTGCTGAAATGAATGCACTCTTACACCCCAAATATTCACAAGTTTCATTCTCTAGAAGTGGATTTTCCAAAAAGTAATGCCTACTGTTTTATTATATTGGACCACATCAGAGGGAGATGTTGGAGGTAGAGGTTGAGCATTCCCACATTCCATTACATTTTATTGCTATGAGAGAGATGGCAGCAGAAGGACAGTCTGACATAATGGCATCTGATGTGCAAGTGTGGATGAAGGAAAGGTGTGTCACTGAATGCCTCCACGTGAAAACAATTGCACTTGTTGACATTCGCTGATGCTTGCTGAATGTTTATGGAGACCAAACAGCGGATGAGAGCACAGTGAGGCAGTGGGTGGTGCGTTTCAGCAGTGATGACAGCAACAGTGGGTCACCTCTGCTGGTGCAGATTTTAATGAGTGAAACATGCAGGCTTTTGTTCATTGCTGGTGACAATGCAAAGTTCACTGTGGTGACTGTGTTGAAAGATAGTGTTTTGTAGCTGAGAATTGCTCTATCAAATAGTGTTATTATACTTTAAATAGGAGGCATTACTTTCAGAGCAACCTATGTATAATGTGCTTTCATTTTAGCACTCCTGAAACTGTTAATCAAAGAAATTAGATTATAATTATATTATAGACAGTAATCATGTGCTTAATGCATACAGCATATTTGCAAAACAGTTTTTTAATTTATGCTTTTTTTCCTATTGCATACAGTCTAGAGAGTTGTGTTTTGATTGCTCTTTTTTTAATTTTTATTTTTAATAACCATGTATAGTTCTCTTAAACCATGAGAGTCTCTTTGGAATATAAGCCTGTTTATTTTATTGTGCTCTGTTTAGTTATTCTAAAAAAAAAAAAGAAAAAAGAAAAAAGTTACAGACACGTAATTGTAGCCATCTGTTGCGTTTTAAGTCCAATCTAGCCCAAAAGTCAAAAAAGTCATGGCAACGACTTATAAAAACAATGGCAATAATATGAACTCACTATGGTTACTGGAGAACCTTTATTTCTTCACTCAAATGAAGTAAGTTTCCTCAGAGAATTATTTAATGTTTGATTTATTTCTTTATTAAATTTGCCCACAGTATGACCAGCTTCTCTATCAAGATTGTCATATAGCTGTCTCCTTACAGTAAATCTGTATGTCTCCGCAATGTTGCATTCTGTGATTATACAAAACCAAACTCTAAGGGAAGTCACAGTGCTTGCCATATATTACTCAAGCACAGCCATCAAGAAGGATTAAGACTGTTTAAGAAAATTTATTAATGGATCTGAGTAAAATGTATCATATCATATATTTAACCCATACTCTGACAGATATAAAATTCATTATTTATAGATTTTAGACATTTGAAGAGTATATTTGCTTTATTAATTCACTGAGATACTTGGTAAAAAGTTTTATCGATGAATTTCATCAAAATGTCAGTGACTTTTATGAGAGATTGTTAATTTTCAGTATTATCCTGTCTTCTAGATGTATCTAGTTTGAAAGTGTACCACAATTATTGTAGCGAGGAGTGGTGCACTGTGTACATACAAGTATTCGTAGTGTGAGCAATAAATGCCACACTTGTGTTGAAAATGACCTCTAGAGGTACTGGGTAAAGTCAGATGGATGGATGCTTTCTGCTACTGCAGATTGCAGCCATAGTGTGTTTTATTCCCTTTCCTGTGTACTTATGGAGGAATCACATGATACAAATCCACACAAATTGTTTTCACACAGTCATTCCTACATCTACCTCCTGCTAAACAGAAATACTGAAGTGCATTTGGGAAGCAGAGCTGTCCTTTTTAGCTGAATTATAGATCATTGGATTCTAGTGGCTGCTAACTACCTGTTAAAGTAAGGGTGCTTAGGACACGAAATGTATGATAGCTCTGCCCGTTTCACTCTTTTGACTTTGTAGATCCTGAGCTTATGAAATTGTAGTTTTGAGATTCATGCAGTGCCTGTCATTAGGCAGAAAGGATATGATCCCAGGCCACCTCCAGTCAAGTGATGATCCAGTGATGAAAATAACGTTTCCTTCAGATTATTGAGCAGTGGGCATTGCTGCCTGGACCCTATGAAATTCCACCATAGTCAACAGCAGGGAACTGAATTGTTTCTGTCAAACCAAGTCTGGCACTGTAATGGTGAAGGTATGAGAAAACAGTTTGGTTTCAAGTTTTTTAAGCTGCCTCCACTTGAAATAAGAGAGGTAAGTAATGGTCTATGTATATAGACCTTTAGTTAGCTAGCAGTAATCTCACTGAAATGACCGATACTTCAAATTCCTGTAAAGGAGAGGTAAAATAGGAAACACAAATAACAGTGTGTATGCAAACTTCATTCAGAAGAATGTCATGTGTGAGCTACCTGTCGTTTATTGGGCTAATTAAGATGGTGTATGAGTGTCTTTGCTTTTACTCTTGGCTCTTTTAATAAATATGTCTACTGAGCATGGTAGTAAAATCACTCTTATTAGTACCTGCCTCATACTACCATTGAAAGTGGTGGTATGGACTTGCTTTTACAAGTTATTGCTAACTTTCTTTTCTTCAGGAGTGTACAAACACATCCACTTTTGACCTAAAAATTACTTATTAATAGAATGATAGTAACTGCAAAATTTGGATCAAAATATCAACTAAGATTTTCTTTTTCCTGAGAGGCTTACAGTGAACAATTCTTTGCATGATCAGATTTTCTTTTATTTTCTTGAGCTGCAAAGAACTTTCAGTACAATATCATTCTCTCAGCAAAATGAGTCCTTGGAGTCCTTCCCGTTTTTTTGTTGTTTTACTTCTTCTTTTTTCAGACTTCTAATTCTCTCTCATTTGAAATATTTTTCTGGAGATTTATCATTATTTCTTCTTTGTGTATGTATTTGAGTCACTGTCTTTTGAATCTTAATGCTTAAAGTAATCTGGAATGGATGTATTCCTTTTAATACCTTTCATCAAATAACACAGTAAGCGAAAATCAATTTATTTTACTTAATTCATACTAAGTAGTCATTTATTTACTATTTCATTGTACAAAACTTTCTCAAGCTTCCTGTATTATTTCATTAGAAGACGATCAAGGTATAAAAGTAAGGCATGTTTGTGACTCAGAAGGCTCCTGAAGGGAGGTTGTGATGAGGAGTGGTTTGGCCTCTTTTCC
This sequence comes from Pavo muticus, assembly GCA_016647715.1. Lineage (NCBI taxonomy): Eukaryota > Metazoa > Chordata > Aves > Galliformes > Phasianidae > Pavo > Pavo muticus. The sequence continues at coordinate 1,092,108 of JACDJE010000142.1, read as the reverse complement.
CAGGCAACAAACAGGACCCAAGGAAATGGACACAAGTTGCACCAGAGGAGATTTAGATTGGGCATAAGGAAAAACTTTTTCTCTCAGAGAGTGGTTAGGCACTGGAATGGACTGCCTAGAGAGGTGGTGGAGATGCCGTTCCTGGCAGTGTTCAAGAGGTGTCTAGATGAGGAGCTACGAGATATGGTTTAGTGCTTGTGGTAGCAATTGTAATGGGAGGACGGTTGGACTAGATGATCTTGTAGGTCCTTTCCAACCTTGTGATTCTATGATTTTAAGGCAAAAGGAGCATGCAGCTGGAAAGAAAGCATGCTAGACTCATGTCTGACCAGTAGTGCTGTTGATAACTTCATTTGGTCATCATCCGCTTGCAGCTGGGACTACATTATGCAACTGCAAGAGTTTCTGATTTTTTTAATACTATATCATCCATAGCAAGGAAGAGAAATAATTTTAGAAAAAAAGATAAGATCTTAAGATGTTTTTATTCAGTTCAGGAAGCTGAAATAGCGATGACAACAGTTTAAATATAATTGGGATATTTTGGGATGACTTGAAAGCAACCTTAAAAAAAAAAAATTATTAATACTCCTGAAGATCAGCGATTTAAGTTTCTAATCAGAGACCTCATCTGCTACACAGGTGGTTGTACAAACCATTTGAAAAGTATTTGCAGGATCAAAATATCACAGTTGTGTGCTGTAGTGTTTGGAATTTCAATTTGCCATAAACTCCTCTTTCCCATTTCAGTTCTTTCAGTGTCTGGTTAATATTAATCCTGGCTAATGGTGCAAACATTCTGGGTGCGATGCAACAAGACATAAAAGGTTGTTCATAATCTAAAGTATTCAAGTCATCCTTTTAACTGATAAGCATATGATTAAGTGCTCTGCTGGAACTCTGCCAGAGGACATTTTACTGCTAGCTAGAATTAATTTACTTGCGCGCTGTTTCACACACCTTTAAATCCTGCCTTCCCTCTGTAGGATAGAGCTGGTACATTGTGGACTGGACTGTTATCACAGTGAACAGCCTGATGGTGTTCAAACCATCTGCCAGTGCCACACAAAAAGAGACAGGGATAATAATCTGTGAGTGAATAAAGAAACCAGGCCAATTTCCTCAGTTTGCATGAAGCAAAAATCTCCCACTGACTTAATTAGGTGCCCTGCCTGACTATAGGCTGCATGATTTGGCCAATGTTTTCTATCATTCCACTGTTATGACAGAAGTCACCAGAACAATTCCAGCTGAGGAGCAGACATGCTCCATGTTTCAACTGGAGGACAAATGGAGGGCTGCTGCAGAATCTGCAGGCAGATTTGCAATGGCTAGTGATACTACATAATCCTGTTGCTCAGCTCCTGTGGAGCTTTCAGATTTAATGACCCTTATATTTACACAATGACATGAGACAGAAAAGGCTTCCTCTTAGGTAAACAAAATGAAGCTTTTGTTCTTTGCTCTTGTATGTGTCGTATAGAAAGTTCTGTTTCAACAAATCCTGTAAAAAATAGTATTTTATTTCAAATAGGAAACTTAATCTTTTATTCTACTTGTTATATATTTTTCTATCATTGATATCTTGTGGCAGAAATTTAGTTCCATTGGTTTCCTGTTTGCATATCATTCTTAGGAGACTGATACCTAATTCTGGTTTCTACCAAACACTCCCCATAGTATTTTTCACTATCTCTTCTCTTACTGAATAGACTGAATCTTGAAAATATCTCAAGTTCCGGACACATCAAGTAGAAACTTCTGGTTTACAAGGACTTTTACGTACTTAGCTGTTTTCCTGACCATAGAATACAAATTCATCCTTTTTTGCTTGCCCTTTCTGGCACACCTTTTGTAGATGTTATTTCAGAAACTCATCTTCCTTTTCACATTTTTTGCTGTGAAAAAAGGCCTTATTCACTCCTCTTCTATAGCAAAAAATATCAAACTGAGGTCAAATACACTCTCCTAGGAGATGGACTTTACTGGTTTCTGCTTTCACCTTTGCAGGCGTCCTTTTCTGGGAATTAAAAAAAGGCCCCAAACCTAAAAACATGTGGAATTGATAAACATGATGTCAAGGCAATCAGTTTAGTCAGTTTGGATAAAGGAGTCAGATGATGGGGCTGGTATTTTCTTTCTTTTTCGTTGTCACACACAGCCTGTTCATTGGTCCCTCATGTTTCACGCATGATGAAATATATGCAAGGATCAGATAAAGAGGTGTTTTAGCATATGTCCAACGGGAGAAAAATTATATAACTGAACCTACAGTAGCACTTAATGCAATAATTCTTCATCACCAGTCCTCGAACGTATTGGCTTTTCTAAATCCCCATATCTGTGCCACATGCTCATTCCTTGCTCTTACCTCCACTCCCTGCTTGCGCAGCCCTGGGTGGCTCTGCCTCGGACATCCTGGCCAACGGTGGTGCTCCCTTCCCACTGCATCCCCTGATCGGAACTTGCTGAACAGTGAGTCACTACCATGCCTGAAATCTCTCCTTTAAAGCTTCTCTTCTTCTTGTGATTAAGAGCAGAGTGCAAGTCAGCATCCAGAAAATGATCCACTGCTGTGTCTACTGGATTTTGCTGTTCTTTGGGACCTCACTGGACCTTGGCTAGTTCTAGGTATTCTAGGCACATGCTCTCTAGTCTTTCCAGTCATCCCATAGATTATTGCTTGTTCACCAGTTTTTCTGCCTGCGCCCCGTCACTGAAGCATATTTTCCTTATGCAGTTGAAATCAATGTCACCTAATAAATATCTGGTGAGGAGTGATACTTGAGATATTTGAAACCTCAAAAATAGATATTGGAGAAAGTCCTATGATATAATTTCTTTGCATTTTCTATTTATTTCCTTGCTATTTTTCTCTCTTACATTTCCCTCCATTTGTTCTCCAAGGACACAAAATGAAAACAAACACTCCATTTCCATTTTCATTCAGCTGTTTGGCCATTGTCATAGCTCTTTGGTAATTTAATACTGATAGCTGTTTCAGGACCCAAAAGGAAATCACAAGACAGTGCAATTATTTTCTTGATAATTTTTTTTTTTTTTCAAAGCACATAGTGATATATTATCTCCTATGCTCTTTTTCCTGCTCTCCACTAGCAAGATACAAAAGTCAGCAAAGACTTGCTGAGGGTCCTCTTGGCAGGAGGCACACTTCTGTAGGAGGAAGCAGGGAGAGATCTGCTGGTAACACTGACTCCTTTATCTCTTTCTTAGCCTGGGAGCGTGTTGGAGAAAAGAAAGGAAGTGACATAATTAACTTTGATAATCTCTCTGGTTGGTAGATGGGCCTTGGGGAAATGACTGAGTAGTGTTTGTTAGAACAGTGTAATTCCAAGGCCAGGCAGAAATAAGGGAACTGTGGCAATAATGTGAGCTGAATCCTCACTGTACAAATGCAAGTCAGTCATGGAAGAAGTATGGTGAGAAACATAGTCTTTTAGCCTTGATCTGCTTCAGATTGTATTTTGCTTTCAGGGTAAAAATGTTAAACCACGTGTCTCATTTGTGCACATGCCTGTGTAGTGTTAATACTGCAGCATGTTAGAGTACACATGCGCTGTTGAGAACTAGTTTATTTTGTGCGTATCATGGTCCATCTCTGATTATCTAATTACCAGTGCGGTTTTCCTGTCAAAATGAAATAGCGCATTTGTGGAACATGTAAAGAGCTGACACCGTTTGTGGTTGTTGGCTGTGTAAAGATATACGTTCTAACACCATTAAGCCACCTGAAAATAAATCAAGAAACGAAAAGCCCCAAAACTCACAGAGCTTGTGAGGCAAGCCACAGGCAGCCAGCATGGATCTGGCCATGCCTGCAGTGGGTGAGGCGTGGGCCTTGTCCCAGCCCAGTGGTACCAACAGGTGCAGCAGGCAGTGCAATATGGCGCTATGCAGGTTGACATGCATGGGTTTCCTTGGGCCCTGTGGCCCAGCTTCAGAATGCTGCTAGGTGGCACTTGGTGCAGGCTGTGGCTGTGGCCCTGGCCCAGGGAGCAGGAAGTCTTGGTCAGGAGAAAGCATGGTGGGCGTCTGTTTTGCAGCCTGCACCTGTCTAGGGCATAGACAAAGAGTGTGCGTTTGGATTTAAGGCCTGTGTGAGAAAGATTAAAGCAGATGGAACTGATACTGTAGTATTACACTTCCCAGAGACTTAAACTACAAACCTTTTCTGATGAGGGGAACAAAAATCTCCATTAAAAAATACAGAGCAACTGAAGTCACCAAAAGACAGTTAATAATGACCTATAAAATGAACGTGATCTTCCAGTCAACAATATAAAATTCATTTAAAATATTTAACAAAGAAAGACTACTGCAGGCAAGAGTCTCTTTTACAAGAGCGTCCTGGCAAGAGGGGCAGCATAACAGTCAATTATTACAAACAAAATCCAGGTTTCTTAATTAAAATACAAAATACTGGCTCTGCTGTGTAGCCTGTAATAAGTTAGGTCTTGAGAAGACTGTAATTATGCTGGCGCCTGCTAGTGCCGCCATACTTAAGTCTGTCACCATTTCCATTATAAACCCCATTTTTGAACAATTTATAACTTAGCCATAAAAAATAATTTTAGATTGAAACTTGGCAAAGAGGTTCTTAGACCAAAAACTTTTTTTTTTTTTTTTTTTTTTTTTAATACAAATAATCTGTTTGGTCATCTTTTAGTTTTTCTGAGGAGAGAGAGCTAAACAGGCCAGAAGTTTTATGGTTTTGAAGCTTTCTGGCCATCCTGTAGTATAAAGATACTTTCTTTTTTCATCAGCATCAAGAGTATCCTTCAGTGCTTGGAAGCAGAGGATCTTAGCTCTTTGAAAGTCCATAAATACAGAAAAACAAACTTCAGCATTCCTTATGGAAGTAGTGAAGACTCATTAACATTACAATGAAAAAATGAGAACAGACAGAAATTAGTTAAGCCTGGGCCTCAGAAGAAATCTTTGCAAAAGTTTTCTGTTTCTGAAACAGCTTAGTTCCCAGCAGAGACCTGCGGCACTTTCTCATGCCTGAGGAAGACATGGCTGGAACCAGAGGTAGCAGTATCTCATGGGTCTTGAGTGGAGAGGGCCAAACCTGAAGCTTCCTTAGCAGCCCCTTGTATATGCTTCTTCTGGAGGTGCTCACAGGGTGTTGAGGAAAAGATCTGTCAGAAAATCATAGAATGTTCTCATTGGCTTGTTTCAGTGCACTTTTTATCACCAAAGATAAAAAAGAAAACAATGAGCCCTGAACATATTGGACATCTGCTCTGAAAGAAGGTATACCTGCTTACTTGGGCTATGCTGAAGCTATTCCTGTTAAGCATTATTGATGTAACAACTGAGTAAACTACAGAAGTTCCCTGTGTATCATCCTAATCTGAGCTATAAATGAACAAAAAACAGTTTATTTTTATGACCCAAGTCTGAGTTTCTAGAGAGGCAGATACATTCTTTGATGAGTAATACTGAACAACAAATAGTAAAAACCATGAAAATATAATTGTGTAACTACTTCCCAAAGGAAAAGATTGTTTCACAGTCCCAGTCCGCATCTGTAGCTGTCTTATAATTTACATGGCTTTAGTAGAATTCCTCTAGGATATACCATTTGTTCCAAATTAAAGGTCTGAATGCTAAAAAAGGATCACTGTAGGTAATGAACCTAAAGAATAGAACAGATGGACCACTTGCATATCTCTACCATATTTAGATTACCATGCAGTTTTGGATGCAAAGATTATGATCTAAATTATTCTTTTCTTTTCTAAGCCTGTCTCATGAAGGATATGCATTACTCTAATTAACATCATGCAAATCCTGTTTACAAAATTCCAGCTCCATAAAGGAAAGATTAGCAGTTAAAGTGATCTTTTAATGCCAATATACAGATTTTAGTTTAAAGTAGGTAAATGCTTTGCCTAGTATTTCAGTTTTTGTCAACCACTGTAACAAAGCACTAAAGAAAACAAGTGAGTTTTCTAGGTCAGCAGCACAGACGGTCTTTTCACATTATTCCTTTGCCAGCTTACCATGTACTGGTTTGAATAGATTGTTTGTATTAGTAAATTTTGGCAACCATTACCTACTGTTGGTTAAAAAAAAAATAATTCATCAGCTGTGGCAAATTGTAATCATTTGTAAGATAAAGGCAAGATTATGTGCTAGAAGGGAGTATGGTCTAATGAGAGAAATTCAGTCAGGCAATATTTCATTTCAAAGACTTGCATTATGGCCACTGCTGCCATGCTGCTTCTGCCTGTTGTCTACTTGAACAGACCCAGCCACAGAGAATTCAAATATTTGTGTTACGTTAACACACTTACCTGTTCCAGTTTGATTGCTATTCTGTTTTGGGTTCTTGCAGTGATAACTCAGCAAACACAAAAGATACAATTAATGTCCATTCTGACTGAGGTAGTATGAATACAGTGCCAGCACATGTTTTCTAATATTACTGGACCATTCACAAAATTTCAGGTATTGTGTTATCATTCTTAGTCGAGCCCAATGTTGCCTTTTCCATACAGCGTTCTGTAGCTTGACTGTTGCCGGTTCCTTAGCTGGGTCTGGGCTACACCCACAACGGATCACCATGCTTGAAGAAGTTTGCATGGAAAGACCAGCCAATATGCACCAAAGACTTCAGGGTGAATTTAGTCTTTTCCAGTGGTCCCATGCACATCTTTTTCTTCTGCAATCCTCTTCGCACAGCAAGCGGTGACTGGTCTCTCAAGGACTGCATGACTCATGGTAGTGCTCATTTAATTGAATGTAGCTCCTCTTTTACTGTCTGAGAGGCCATCTGATCCTTTACAAAAGAGTAAACATATTCCTAAACAAAGGAAGTCATTTTAAAAGAAGAAAATAAGATCTGTCTGCAGATATGTGAGTAGGGAGAAAAGAAACGTGAAGGGCAGAGAAAAACAGTGGGAATGGTGGGGGTTAAAGGTTTAAAGTTCAAAAGCTGAAAAGAAAGATCATGTGGCATCAGAGGCAGCATATCCAAAAGCAAGGAGACATAATGGGAAGAAATACAGGAAAGAGAGGGGTAGCACATGCAAAACAAGGCACAGGAAAGGTATAGAAACAAAACTGCAATTTACAGAATGATTGTAAGACTGCTGTGTCGTACAGTTGCCAGTGGAGGTGCTAAAGCCACGGCTATAGACCTTAGTGGCAAAATGCTCAGGGGAAGAAATAAATCCTAACTTGAGATAGATTGAACGTTTCGAGAAATGAACAATATTGCAATACAGCTATTTGAGGGGAATCAGCACGGAAGTGAATTTTTAAACTTCTTTGTAGGTGAAAACAAAAAGGCAGCCAGTAAGAGGCAGAAGAGGTTCTCCCAAAAAGCAGAGGGAACAGCATGGGAACAGCAGAAAATTCCTATGGAAACGCTGTAGCCAGCAAACAATGAGAGCAGGTACCAGTGTGCAGCTGGGGCACAGTAAAACCCTCTACAAGCTGAGCCAAGAATAATCTTCTTAAAAAGTGCTATACTTTGCTACTTGGAAATATTGCTCTTGTCCAAGTGTTTTGTATTTGCCTCAGTGCAGTTCTTTTTTTCTTTTTCTTTTAACTAATTAGAGGCTTATTATAAACCAAAGGGGATTTCTTGGAGCTCTTTGGGTTTGTAAATTATGCAAATGACTGCACTGTGATGTTGGATCATATTATTAGTTGTATATTTTGCGGTTCATGTATTCTTAAGAGTACGTGTGAAACAAGTTCTTCCTTTTTTGTTTTTCCAGTCCTCAAACACAGTAAATTATAAGAAGTCTTCAAGCAGATTACAGAATGATTTCTGTTGGTTTTTTTTTAATCTTTAAAAAGAGTGCATTGTTAATGCTGCAGGCTGTTCTGTGCCGAAAGCTTTACTTTACATTTTGTGCATGCAACGAACAGAACAAACTTCACAGATGATTATACTTTAGAGCTGGGGTTCCTTCTGCAACTTTTAAACAAAGTGTTCTATTAAATGCCATCTCTAAGATGCCTGATGACTTACCTCTTGGGCTGATATGTGACTGTGCAGGAACTTCTGAAATTCTGAATGAAATACTATTTTGCGATGGAAGCTGATTGGTAACCAAATAAATTGCTCTGTAATGTCGGTATCGAACACTTGTATTTAGCAAACTTTGCTTTGCAATGCATTTTTCTGACTGCAGCACAAAATAGGAGCACTCTCCCTATATAATGCTTAGCAATCCTCAGGAACATATGTAAAGGGTACAGACATTGTGTAAAACACCAGTGGTTACCCTAAAATTGAGGTGTGAGGAGCACAGCACGGCTATCGTTCTGTCTGGATATGAAGTTTAATAAAGTAATCACACAGGACAAATTTTCTGTTGCAGTAGTGGTAGTGTTTCCGCACATGAAATGATTCCTGTCTGTCAAGTAGCAAACACTGTGAGGTTATCCCAAGTTAAAGGGTTTTATATAGGTATGCTACATTTATAATATTGTAATCAGTTTATTTCCCAACTGCCAATTTCTGCAGCTAATGCAGCCAATTTTCACACTTTGTCAATTATAAGTGGAATTCCTTTTAGGAGACATGTATTTTATTGATACAGAAAAATAGGTTTGTTTTTCTTTAACATGTTTGCAGGGGTAAAAATACAACTTTCATAGACCATTCAACTCAATGAATTAAGAAAAAGGAAAGCAAAAGATATCATGCTTGGACATTTGGAACATGCAAAGATAGGCACGCTTATGCTCTAAAGCTTGTATATACACAGCTGATGTTCAAGCCATTGTAAATTCAGCTTAGAGGTAAGTAGTATAGCAGGTATGCCAGATAACAGCATCTGTGTAACATTTCTGTCCCATGAAGAATACAGAAAACTTGTTTTCTATTTTGCTGGGGAATCTGTAATTTTAACCCCTACTTATTTTCCTGCTTTCGTGAATCCTTTCTCTATACACCTTTTTCAGCATTAACCTTGCAGAGACAGCAATGACAGACTTACACATTTTTAACAGTGGGTCATCTGTTTATGCATTATATAAATGCCAAGTTTAGCTGGTCAAAGGGGAAAGAGCCAGCAGAATCAATCAGATTGCATGTGTAGGCTTCGGACAAAGACTGCAAACATCTTGGAAAGGATCTGCCTTTTATTCTTTTTTGCATGTGGCAGACAGTCACGGAGACCCACTCTTGTGATGAATCTCTGCCAGCTGATGTGACAGTGAGGATCCAGTTAGTGACTGCACTATTTTATTTCTGAGTAATGGGCACTGCCCATAAAATCAACCTCACCCTTAATGATTGCAGTAGCCAGTGGAGAACAATAATTTTTTTCACTGTTGCAGTGTTAGGATCCATTGCAATCCAAGTCTGTTGAGACCTGGTTTCACGACTTCAATTATAATATTTGCTCTAATATTGTTTAGGTTGGCGCAGCTGTAAGAAGCTCCAAATCTGCTCATTCTGCATCCATAAGCCATGTTATTTAAGAAATTCACGTTTCTCCTTCCTACACTGTGCTGCCTGTGGTGCCCACACGGTGCTCTGCTGTTGCCTTGCCTCTGGGACCCTGCCAGAGATCTGCCCCAATATGACCTCCCCTGTGTGTCATTTTGGTTTTCCTCTTTATTTTCTTACTTTGTTACGTACTAGATAAGTACTGGTCAGGTGATTTCTTATGTTGCTTTCTGGTTGAGCATCTGGGGATGAAAGAAGGTCAATCTGTGTGTATGTTTTATATTCTGGAATTTCAGTTTTGGATGCAGGGTAAAGCTAGAATCTCTGGGGCATCTTTTTTAGATCCCTGAGTTTGATTCTGGGTCAATAATTTATATTGACTTCAACTATTATTTAGATTTGAATGTGTCTGAACATGGCATGAACATGGCATTTCTTTCAAGTTTTGATATTATGCAAACAAGTCGAAATAAGTTTTTATTGTAAAACTTGAAACATAGATCTAAGATGACTTTGAAACTGAACCCCAAGCTAAACTGAATCCAGATAGCTGTGCCAATATATTTTTATATATTATCAAATAAACTATCTTGACATGCTGAAATTGTATGTGGTATTTTTCTCTGGAAGTAAATTGACTCATATTGGAAACATGAAATGGGACCTATCAGCTCTTAGAGACTCCTTTCATTCCTCTAGCAAAGGCTTTCATTTTTAGAGCTGGCTATATCTCACGTACATGAGAGATCCACATTAACCATGACTGTTTATGGAATACAGATTTATTACATAAGGTCATTGTGTTTGTATTAATAACAACGTTTGTTTTTATGCTCTACTTATGGATGTTTGATAGCTCGGTGAAGAGCAGGTTACCGTAAAATAAATCCATTGTATTAGTTTGCATCTTTGGTTGTGGCTCCGTACGAAAGTGGCAGGAGCTATTGTCATCAACCATACGATTACTAGGTTGTCCTACCTCGTTTCTATCTAGAAAGATGTTTACAGGGTAAAAGCATCCTCAAACTTGAGGGCATTTTTGGCTTTTTCAATAGGAAGAGATTAACTAAATGCAGAACTCCAGACACTCTAGTGGGATAATATAGGAAGTTTCTACTGCTGGCTGTACTTATGGGCTGAGGACTTAAATCCTCTGAGCAATCAATCCATGGGCTTTTATGAACGCTTAGGGAAAAAAAGAGAATATATTGCTGGAAAAGAGAAATAAACCTTGTTGCGAAATATGTGATGGGCTGATTCAAAAAAGACATATGTATGGTAAAGTCTCATGTATCATTACAACTGTCTGAGCAGAACAAGTGAAAGCAAAACAAAAACGGAAATGATGGTTTTCTTCTAACTAATGGATTTTGGGGGAAAACCTTAATGAGGAAAGAAAGCATATTCTGATTTTGAGTGTTTTCCCACTAAGAATAGCAGAGCTTTTGCTAAATAGCTTTTTTAATTTCAGTGTTAATCCAGCAGGTCTAGTATGAGATAAATCCTTCCTTGGTAGAAGCATTGTCTATTATGTGTGTTGATTTATGAGAGAGAATCAGCTATATTTTAATGATAGTTGGACTGGACTGTAAATATAGGCTAGGAGTCACAATATATGAGAAAAGCTCATTTGTACTTAGTATACTAGATAAATTGTTCCTGGCTTCTTAGGGTGTGACTATACTTGCTGTCACACTCCCAAGTTTACTCAAGGACTCTGTGATTTGCTGAGTAGGTGCTAGTCATGTAAGGGAAAACCCGGCGGGATGCATTTTATATACCTGTTTTTTTTCCTCAGCATCATGTGTTTTATTAGCTTCTTTTGTCCTTCCTCCACTCCCACCCCCATCAAAGGCAAATCTTCCCAGGACGAGGCAAACTGTAGGAGTGAGAAAATGTGACCACAAACAATCTGAGCAGTATGAAATTTAACACTGTGATTTTGTTTTAGCAAGAGGAAAACACAAGTTGCTGGCTCTCATAAAATCCTAAGCTAAATCCTAACTGAGTATGTAGCAATTTTAAAATCTATTTTTCTTTTTTCTTTTTTCTTTTTTTTTTCCTTTAACTAAGCTGTTTGTTTCTCCAGTTAATAACAGGTTGTGGGATTAAATCTCAGCTTTTGATATTTACTGGGAAATTTAGTACAGTAATTTATGAGTCAAAATCTACTTTGACTAAATCATCATTGCAAATTACAATTTATGAAAGTTGTGACTCTGACCATAATTACAGCGTTGGCTATGCACAACTTGAAATCTCGCTTGCTGAATAAATTTGTTTTCATTCAGAGTGCATTCCCAGCATTTTTAGAGAAGGGTGAATCAAGCCTAACAGACAAAATTTCCTATGGAGTTTGTTAAAAAGGTCACCTTTATTTGCTAAGCCTACCTAAAATATAAACATTTCTTGAATTAATGAGATGCTATTTTGGTCTGCTATAAGGGTTTCATATTCAAGGTTACGAAACTATAGACTCCTGAGTAGAGTCGCAGGAGCTTCCACATTACGCCAAGCCTTCAGCTATCTACATATCCTAAAACTGCTAAAATTAAAAGTGCTTGCTTGGATATTCTGCAAGCTGCCAGGAAAGAAAAAGCAGTCGATAGGCAAATTAAGTGCATTACTGTAAGTTGTGGGGGGGGGGGAGGGAGGTTTAAAGCTTTGTCTGGCAACAGAAGGGTTAAGGACTTCTTTGCTGTACCCGTTTCAAATTACAATGAGAAGCCTCTTCTTTCCCAGCAGGGTTGTGCTTACATTAGTCTTTAGATCTCTCTTGAAGAGAGCTGTTATATTTGTGCCTGCTAGAGTTGGAAATAACAGTTAAGAAGCTGAAAAGGGTTGAATGGATTTACAGACGGTTTTTTTTTTCAAGTAAATTCATGGCAACACATTAATTTGATTAGTACATGCTTTAGAATTACTTTACACTCAAGCGCTTCAAAAGATGTTAACGTTATCACCAGGCTGCTGGACAGATATGTGTTACACCACCAAGGTACAGATCAAGACTAATCTGTGACTCAGGATTTATCTTGGGAAGAGCGCAAGGTGTACGAAGAACTCAGAATAAGAAGGGAAGATAACTCTGGGAACTACAATGTGTCAGAAGAACAGCTCTTGCTGATACAGCTCCCCACCCAAGACCTGGTTATCTAAGGTTTATATAGGAATGCCTAGGTCAGCTGACAAAATACTGGTCTTCTGCTTCATAAATGCAGAAAAAACGATAACAACAGTGGAAAATTGGAAGTCTGAATTTCAGCTTTCTTAGAAATAACTGCAACCTGACACATTCCATAATATTTAAACAGGGTGGGGGGAGAGAAATCACCAAAGATGTTACGTTTAGAGATGACATTGACATGAAGAATAGGTAAATTTTGTTTTTCAGCCACTGGGAAAGCAGACCTCATAGGAACTCAGGACAAGTAGGAGAAAAGATTTTTTTTTTCCTTGTTCTTTTTCTTTTCAAAGATGAACCTAACTGCACTCAAAGCTTTCGTAGGCTTGCTCTGGAATTGCTGGGTTCTGGTGGGTCACGCACAGGGAGGTTTAGGAGACAATCATGTCCATTCGAGTTTTATTTACAGGAGGCTGCGGAACCATGAAAGAAGGGAGATTCAGAGAGAGATTCTCTCTATCCTGGGTCTACCTCACAGACCCAGACCATTTTCACCAGGAAAGCAGGCTTCTTCTGCACCCCTCTTCATGCTGGACCTGTATAATGCCATGACAAATGAAGAGGATACTGAGGAGCTGGAGTACTCACTGAAGGGATCCATGGCAGGGGAGAGCAGAGGGATGCGGAAAGGATACCCTGCCTCTCCAAATGGATATTCGCGGAGAATACAGTTGTCTCGCATGACCACCCTGGCCACACAGAATCCTCCCTTAGCCAGCCTGCACGACACCAACTTTCTGAATGATGCTGACATGGTCATGAGCTTTGTCAATTTAGGTATGTCAAAATTTTTTTGTTGCTCTTTCTGCTCTGTTTGACGAACTGTTAGGCTGATCTTGGAGGGCTGAGAGAGGGAAATGTCTCAGCCGGAGCGTAACCTGTTCTAAAACAGCAGGATTGGGCCCTGGCTGCTGTGCCACTTGCAAAAGGAAAGTTGTACTAACGGTGAAGTAGCTACGTTGTAGGTGGCCATGGAAAAAGATTTTTCTCACTGTTTATATAAAGTCAGTTTCTATAACTCCCCTCTGCTGGCTTCTGTTTTCTTTCTTTCATTGATGTAATGAAAATTCTAGCCTTAGGCCAACTAACTCCTTTTTTTTTTAAATCTCAAAAAATCAAACACTTATGCCTATTGCTCGGTTATTTCCCGCACTGTTTTGTTTAAAGCTCAGACATGAACAAACATCAGTTGTTAATATTTTAAAACCCGGAATGTTATGAAAAGGGAAAAGTCAAGCCATTTCTGGNAACTCAAGAATACCGGTAATTTTGAGAACACTTGTTTTCAGCTGCCTACACTTCTGACCTAAGGTATCCCAATACGACTGCTCCTGGGATCTGAGTACCAGCTAATCCATTTTGTGGAGAGATAAGTCCCAAAAGACCTTGGTTCAGAAGGCACATTCTGAACACAGCTAAGGCACCTGGGCAGTCAACACTGAACCCTCTGCAATATATTTTCATGAAAGAACCAGATGATAATGATCATTCACTTTTTATTTCTCTAATAGATTTCTCTCAATCTAGGAAGAAAAATCAGAAGGTAAAGGGTGGTATTTTAAGTCTAAATCACCTACTTTTCCTTATTAGTGGTTGCAGAATACAAATGGGGATCCCAGCTTTCCCTTTCTCTGCTGATGAAAATGGGTTGCAGTGTGAAAAGAAATGCAGAAAGCCAGTTATTAAAAGAACAGGCAAGTGGGCATATGATTCTGAAGCTCTGTGGTTAAAACACTCAGATGAATGATTATCTAGTAGATGCCGGTTATCAGTAAAATAAACTTTAGAAAAACAGAAAAGATGTGAGAACAGAAAAGAATTTTTCTTTCATTTTTACTAACTCCTGTTTTGTGTTTGCGAGCAGCCCAGGACGTCCCACTACTGAGCTACTCAGTATTCTGGCAGTCAGGATGTGGTCATTGAAAGTAGCTGCCACGGGTTGAAATGTCTGTTGAGAAGGGGCTATCTCTTATTCCTATGGTCTGGAGCAGTTGACTAAAGGGGAAAGGTAGATAAACTCGTCTCTTCTTATTATGGGCTGGTGCAAGACAGTTGACTCTTAACAAACAGAAGTGGCTCTCTAGTGACGATATCAGGCTCTGATGTCTGAAACATTCTTCTGAATACAAATGACTATTTTAATGAATTTTGGCTTCTAACTCAAAATAGCCTTGATTTGGATTCTTATAGTTTTATAAAAGCAATTAAATCTTTAACAGATAAAGCCGCATCACTAAGACAAGTATTTCCNATTTCTTAGGTTGTTTGGGATTTTTTTTTTTCTAATGGTAAGAGTCAGATTTTTATTATCTTTTCAGCTGGCTGGCTGCATTTTATATAATCTGTTTCTGTTTCTTTGTTATTTCTATTTAATAACCACAGACTGTGTTTTACTACACTGCCATGGTGCTCAAAGTCTGCAACAGTTCTTATTTTCTGCCATTAATCAATTAGAGAATTAAACGCCAGAAACATGCAAGCAAAGAATGCTTTTGAAAATTGTATCGTATCAGACACAAAACCTGATAAAACTAAATTATATTGGCTTCTGAGTACAATAAACATGCTTACCAGTTATGTTGTGGTTAAAAAAGCAGTTACAGATTTCTTTAATAGAAGGCAACCTAAATCTCATTAAGAAAGCTGCAAATAATTCATGAAATGTATTTACTATTTTTATAAGTAATTTAAATGCTGCAGGACTCATAAAGCTATCTAAAAACTTCTTGTTTGATCTGAATAGTAGGAGATTTAATTGGAAACTTCTCAGTAAGCTCATACAAAATCTGATAAAACCTTGCTTTCCAGGATAATGCTTTCTGTAGAAACTTTTTAAACAATGGCACATGTTCTGAAATACCTTCTGATTATCACACACGCTCTATAACTTTTATGTCTACCAGGTTTTTAATCCCTGCAGCAGGATTAAAAATGTTTCCAAACACTAAACTTCTCAACAGCTAAAATCTCTGGGAAAAAAATGACACCCTGGAGTTTAGTTGGCATAGTAATAAAATTACATTTGTTTGGCAGATTGGGGGGTGTTTAATTCTGAGATTTTTTTTGTTAGGAGTAACATATGTCTGAACTCTAAATACATTTGCTTGTTGCTCTTGCTCCTGAAATAGCAGGGTAGAAGAAAATGAAATCTCTGTTTCTGGAAAGTGTGTTACTCATCCTTAAGAAAGAGTTACTTCTTATCTCTGCATTTCTTTTAACTTATCATCGGATGACTCGATTCACCCAGAGTGGCTGGAATACACTGAGTTTAAAATGGCAATGTTACAAAGAAAAATTAGAAATGCTCTGATCTCCTTAGTATTAGGCAAGGTCCTGATCCTGCAGTTTTTTTTCTCACTTGTCTTGTGAAAAAGCCTCCGTGAATATGTCGCAGACCATTTCATCAATGGTACTGATGGCTGTTAACATGGGACCTACTCTTTGATTTCAAGAAACGTCTCTGATTTCAGGAGGACTTCTTGCACTTCATGAGTGTAAGTCTCTGAAGGATCAGTGTGAGACGTGTGCTGGCCTGATCCTGCTGTGCTTTCCCAGATGAAACTCCTCTCTGGGAGGCTGCAGGTTTCCAGTGTCTTACCTTAACTGAGAAGTTTCTAATATGGTCTTATTTTATTGGGAAGGCAGCATTGCCTTGAGAAAGTTGTTAGGAGAAGTTAAAGTCTATGTATATTTCACCTCATGTTTCAAAGCTGTGAAAAGTGGGGGTGTGTGTTATTTTTTCTAGCGAGTATGGTTAATAGACTCAATTAGCTTACAGGAGAAAACAAAAGTAAATAGCAGTTTTTGTTTGTGCTCTGTAAAATTAAAATATGTCTCAGCTTTTAGTGAGGCTAAACCCTAATTCACTTCAAATGCCCTTCTATACTCATTGCTTATTGTGGTTTATCACGTATTCCACCATGTAGCATGCATAAGAAATATTGACGACTGATGTAGATTAGCTTCAACATTTTTATTAAACAATCCTATGTTTCGGTATAATTAACGTAATAACAAAATAAATCATGGAAACAGGTAACCATTTAATATGATTTATGCCACATAAGATTGTGACACATGAGGGCAAGCTCTTTTAATATACAATGGGAAAAAATATGCAGTGATAAGTGAATGCTAACACTGTACCTTAAAATCAATAAATGCTGGTACAGCACAGTAATAATTCAAAATGTTTTAGATTTGAAGCCCCAGTCAACTTGCATCAAATTAATCCGCACTGGAAAAACTACTCACCATGTTCATACTTGCACACTATTAATTACATAAGGTATAATTATAAAGCTTTATTAAACATGTTGATATTTGAAATTGAAATCTTTGTATATAGTTGCAGCTAGTTATTTTAAGATAAAAATATTTAAACAAGAAATACGTAACTGAGATGTTTGATAAGAATTATTAAGCATTGAAAAGACTGAATAGGATTTAAAAGCAAAGTAAGAAAATGGGCAAGGACAAATAATGTTATTCTAAAGAATAAAAACTGGAATGCATATATTAATTCTGACAAAAAATCAACCTGTCAGAGCTGTGAATACCTCACTTTCCAAAGCAAATTTAAAAAATAATCATCAAGGGAACTGCAATTCACCAAGCAACCGGGGAGAAAAACAAGATTGCATTTACTTCTCCTGAAGTTAAAATTGTAAACACCTGCTCCTTACACCGGAATTTCCATCTCTTTCTTTCTTGAAAGATACAACAAGACAGAGAATATGCCTTGTCCTGTACTTTGTATAAGACTGTGTGCATTGGCAGCTCTCCATAAATATTGATGACTGTAGCAGAAGAGTTAACTGGGGTTGGTCCAGCAGTCAAAGAATAAATCCTCCACTAAATACACTGGGGTTTTCAAAGATCTGATTATATCACCTACAAGTTCAGGACTTTGTTTTCCTCGCTGGGTGTTTTTTATCCTGTTGTTATATTTCATTATATTGTTGCAAATCCCTGACTGTTTAGAGTTCTGGCATCTTCTTTTTGGCTGATCTCCTAAAATGACATATATAAGATACCCTGTTCTTCCGAGAACAGACAAATAATGCTAATGTAGCTCTACTCACTTTTCTGCTCACTCAAAATTTAGTTGTGGAAGGACCTTGTTAAGATAAATGTTAGCACTCCCACTCCTCACCTCTCACCAAAAGAGAGGGCTCAAATAAAAACATAGTCATGCCCGAGACTGGGAGAAACAGCAGCACTTTTTGAAACTACAGTTGAGCATTTCAAGGACTGAATTTTACATTAGCATCAAAGTGATCATTAAATCCACCAAACTTCCATGTTCCTTCTCATGCAATTCAAATGTTCTGTATTTTCATTGGTTTACAACACATCTGTGATTTCTTTTTCTAAACAGATTGCTGAATTTGCTAAGCAAATTTGTTTTCTTTCTCTATATTTTTCTGTGAATTGATTCATGCTCTATATGTGATGGGGGTAAATATATAAAAGCTTTGTGGTATTTTTTGACATGCTTTTCTTTCTTAGCATCTAAATTAATTTCAAAAACTCAGATGTGAAGATTAGTGTAGAGTTTGTGCCCTATGCTAATTTAGATTACAATGCAATATTATACAGGTTTTTAGAGTTATTAATGCACCACCAAAACACCTTTTCTTCTTCACACTCAATGTGATTCTGTAATTTTAATTAACATAGTTAATAATTAAAAAACACACTCTCTGTGATCAGTTTTTAAATCAGACATGGAAATCCAAGAGAATATTGCCTATTGGAGGCACAGAAGACTGTTCATTTTAGTCCAGTTTCTCTTCCCCAAGGTCGCACACTGCCTTGTTCTTTAAAACACTGAACAAATACATAAATTCACAAGATTTACAGTCCATTGTGTTCAGCCAAGAATGCTAACATGGTAGAGCATAACTTTTATAGAGCTCCTTTAAGAATCCTACAGTACATTAATCCACAATGAATACCTGTACAAACATTTTTTTTGTTTCATCTGAGAAAGAAAATGTTGCTAAATACAATCAGACCTGAAGTGTATTTAGTTGCTTGTTTCATAATTTAAGGTAATTCAGTTTCTTCAAGATAAAATATCACTGGTGAGGATATAGAGTGGTAAGCCATAAAACGTCAGGGATTGTGGAAGGGGAGCTGGTTTTGAAGGATACATGCAAGGCCTCAGGACTGTTAACTTCTCCCCTCAAAGTTTAGGAATGAGCTTTCTTTCTTTCTGTCTTACATTCTTTCTTTCTTGCATCTTTTCTTTCTCTTTCTTTCCTTCTTTTTTATACCCTTACTCTCTCTCTCTCTCTCTCTTGCTTTTCTTTCTTGTTTTCTTTCATCCTTTCTTTCTTTCTCTCTTTTTCTCTTTCTCTTTCATCCTTTCTTTCATCCTTTCTTCCTTTCATCCTTTCTCTTCCTCTCTCTGTCTCTTACTCTCCCTACTTCTCTCTCTCACTCAATTTCAGATGTTGCTGTCTTAATTTTAACATTATGTGAATTTCCTTGGCGATGGTACAGTTTTAGTCTGTAAAATGCAGACTTCTAATGAAAATATTGACACAGCCTTAAGTGAAGTGACAGAAATAGTGCTATTATCTTGCCGTGGACAGAGGGATGCTATTACAGAGATAAACTTTGTTAAATATCAAATAGACTCCATTTCATTTGTGCACTTGGATCAATACCAAGAAAAAATGAGAAAATATTTGTGAAGCTTTTTAAATGGCAACCAAAAGTCAATAAGATTGTGTTTTTCACTCTTTTCCTTAAAATTTAAAGCAAATTAGATCAAGAAGGTCTCATTTAATCTTTGTCTGAAGTACACTTCACTGGTATCATGAAATCCTAAGATTTTTTTCCCTTGATGAATTTTAGTCACCCAATCAGTGAGCTGAAATTATTTGTTGTCACCGAGGTACCCAATCAGGCATTAGAAGTAACTTTTAATAATGGAAAGATTTTCTATACTCAAATTAAATGTTAAGACAGCTTTTTACACAGGTTTATTTATTTATTTCAAGAACAAAAGGACTTTTCTAACTGGCTGACATTCCATAAAAATCCTCACCCAATCTTTACAATTCATTAGTCAGATTTAACCAATTTTTGTGTGATGACAGGGTAAGTTGTTTGGAATTGTTTTTGATTTTGTGCTAGAAATATTTTCCATACTCCTTTTTGGAATTTTAGTACATTTTTTGTTTTCTATTGAAATATTTTTATTTCTTTTTTAAATCTCTCATGTTACGTGAACTTCATGAGTTATGTAGTTTTCCTTCAAAATAGGTTTGTGTGTAATCCATAAATATCATCATCTAACAAATAGTGTTTTTTATAACTGTCAATTATTTTTTTGCCAAAGTTAACACTTAAATTCAAGCAAATTATTGTATCTACTCAGCCAAAAAAATGTCAAGCTCTCCATTAACTGGGGCATAAAACTGTCTGACTTTTCTTGCCGACAGATTTGAAAGAAATTGCAGATAACTGAAGAGAAACTGATTTAGCAGATGGTTAGATGTGCATGGTGAAAAGCTATATATATATGCATGCATATATATAAATATATATTGTTAATAATATTTTTCCCATTGGGAAGAATGGCTGACCCAGTTCCGCTGCTTCTTTAGAAAGCGCTGCTTTCCAGACTAAACACAGACTTTGGGTGGGGTTGTGGGGTTTGTATGTATTGTACAGTACATATTTTCCCAGGAAAACACAATCTTGAAGTGACTCTGGCTGGCCATGAAAGAGGAGGGCGGCTCACGGAGACGCCTCAGTGCAGAGGATGTGAGGGAGGAATCGGCCCGACATGAGCTGAGTGGAAATCCTCTTGGTTCTCCTCCTAAATCCCACTTTATATGCTTAGATAACAGGACAGCTCTGGCACGTATGTGATCTCCTACACTCATTGCTTCTGTCATTATTTTCTCTGGATGTTACATTATGCAAAGAATTTCACCATGGCTACCTGCCTTCTTACTGCCTGAGTTATGGCAGTAATTACAAGATGGGCAGTTCCTTTTTCTTCTCTTTTTAGCCATGGCAGCTCCTTTCAGCTCGCTTTCAAGGGCCCACAGGCTAATGGAGTTTTGCAGAAAATTGATTGATTATAGTCTGATCATGCTAGGTGTCGTCTGGTGTTTCCACATAGCTGAGAATGAACAGTTTATGAAGTGCCAATTGCAGCCTCCAGCTAAAGAAAGACTCCCCAGGGCTACAGGAGGGCTCTAGCTGCTAGCAGACTTCATAATGATTTCCCACACTTTTCCCCATCCTCTCCTGCTTGTCCTTTCCCTTGTCTCTAGCCCACTCCGCCTGGGCAGGGTCACTGAACTTTAATTTTCTGTCAGTGGCGATCAGCTGGGGAAAAGATTAAAGAGAGAGAAGCAGTGAGAGCGGGCAACAGCGCAGGAGATGGTGGAATGAGGGGAGGAATGAGAGAAAAATGGCAAAGCTCCGAGCAGGCCTCAGAGGGAACAGAGGCCTCTGCTCAGCAGGCAACAGTCTGCGGGCCTGGGAAAGGTTCTGGACAGAGGCACAGTGTGTGCTGGGAGGCAACTGGTGTTACTGGGAGCCTCCCGGAGGTGCTGTGAAGCAGAGCATTGCACAGGCCAAGGCAATTACAGCGGCGTGGTGGAACGGCAGTTTAATGGTAGGGAGAAGGTGCAAGCAGACAGAGAGAGATGAACAGAAGAGAAAATGAGAGAGAATGTCATAAATATGGATAATTTATAATTGAAAGAGAAAATAAGTCAGGGCTTGGTTTTCTGTTTCCAGCAAGCCTTGCAGGTGAAGGGAGTGGTTTTCTTCTTGATCCCTCATGGCAGAGCTGCTACCTCACCTCCCAGCCATCTCCCCAGGCAAAACTTCTTATTCCTGCAAAATAAAATGCAGCCCTCCCCACCTCCAGTGTGTGTATGCAGGGAGCGCACAGACAGCCTACTAACGTTTATGGTCATAAATAACATAGAAGCTAGCTTTTAAAAACCACAGGTTAAAGGATGAGGGCTGCCATGACGCACACAGAGAAACTGAGATCAGAGGAGAAGCTAAAAGGGGTCGGGAGAAACAATGAATCCCCTTGTTCTTAGTAATATTTATGAGTGCTCCATTGCACCTAAAGTTCATATTTTATTGGCTAGGCCATGGGGTTTCCCCATTTGCTCATCTCTTAAAATAACACCCTTGGTTAAAATTTCCTATAAAACACAGAAGTGCTATAGCAGGCAGAACTTGTCAACCCTGACAACTACATTATGTGAATTTGTGGGTGAGGTACACCTAGCAGGAGCTGGTTTGTGTTTGGTACTGGATTATGAATTTGTTTTCATACAAAAAATGACTGTGGACCAAACAGTTCAGTTCTCCGTTCAAAAACTTCCCATGATTATTAAGAGATGCTCCAAAAGGTAAATCTGAATTTTTAGTTTTCAATTCTTTTTTTTTTTTTTGAGCAACTGCTCCAGTGCAGTAGATTGACATCCTGGCTGCTATCTGCTATTAAATAATTTGATGACATGTGTGGTATCTTGCCAGGACGCAGCTTTAGTTTCTTCCCGCTGTAATTAGAGCAAAGTGAAACAACATTTTTTAATGAATCAGAGCATAGAAAGCTGATCAGCTAGTAATGGTAAAAGACATATATCTGTACCTGTGAAGAAGAAAACTTTCACTTAATCCTCTGAGGTAGAAATGTGAACTGCTAAAATTTCTTTAAGGTTTTTCTTCTGCTTAGCAATATTACTCATTCAGACCCCATGAGAACCTGGTTTGTAAAATTCTTCTGTAGACTGCACCTTTCAAATGGAATTGTTGTTCTAATTCTCAAAAATTTGACTACAGTCAAATTAATAAAGCTTTATTCACTTTATCTTGAAAAACTGTAGCCATGATCCAGAATAGTCATAAATTAGTAAAAACTTATCTAAGTATATCCGTATAAAATATTCCTTTGAAAAAACTGAGGGAGAAATTTAGATGGGATATTCAATTCTAAGATGCTACAAAATAATTTCAGGAAAAAAATTTCATTGGGCTATTGCAATATGGATAGCATCAGTTTCATAAGTAGAGGTGATAAGATATGTCCTGGCAAACCTAGACTCCAGGAGATGAAAGAACAGAAACACTAAATGATGTGTGAGTCTGCTTTTGTAGCAGTGGGGGTGGCGTCCACTGGTGCATGGTATCTGGGACCACAGAATTCTAGAGTAATGATTTGCAAAATAAATTAGTTGAGAAATCAAAAAAGTGGGTGAACGGTAATGTGGATAATAAAGCAGAGCAAGCCCAGCATACACCTCCATGACACCTGTAGTCTTTGTGGTGATTTATAATGGCAGAGAGGCAGCAGGGACATAACTTTGGGAAGGCCCTTCTCGAGGTGCCTGAGCTGGGTTATCTGTCTGACTGCAGGTTATAGAGTGATGTAGAAGGTTTATCTGCTACAAGGCAACCTGATTGCCTTGTACATGAGATGCTGCGCAAAGGTCTTGCAGTGAGTCTGCTCCAGCCCCAACCTGGAGCCTTCCAGCCTAAACCTGGAAGCTGGAGTGTGAAATGACTGAGGAGCCAAAAATGAAAACCTGAAGAGGCTCAGAGAGTGGGCCTCAGTTTTTCAAACCACAGAATGAGGATGGGCAAATAGTTCTGTGTTCATTTTCACTTCTTTGTGCTCTCATTCACAAGGATGAATGTCCTTTTTTCTTTTACTTTGCAGAGGAGCTTTTTTTTTCTTGTGAAGTCTCTTTTTACTGTGGCTGGCTAGATCTATGAAAGATCTAGCTCCTGAGAGCCTTGAACACCTTGCCTTTCCTCCTGGTGAGCTCAAGGCTTCGATAAGCCAAGGACAAGAAGTCTTAAAGCAGACAGTTTTACAAAATAATGAAAAAGAAAAGGAAATACTGGAATTAAAGCATCAAATCTGACATTTTAGACCTGGTGTAATGCATGTGAGCATGTGGTTAGCGTAGCTCTAGTTCCCAGAATGTAGGCTGTTGCCTCTTTGTGGCATGTGTGCATGCGTATCAGGGTGTGTGTATGGGTTTGTGTATGTAATATAGAAAGCATGTAAATCTTTTCAGTTTTAGTCACTGGGATTTTTTCCCGCTTAAATCATAATATTATTTCCCATCAATACTATGTGGCTTTAGCAGCCCTGACCTTTCAAGCTGCCTGTTTGGACCAGTGTTTATCAGATGACCATTTGACCTCCTTGTTAATTGTACTTAATTACATCCTGTCGTAACATTTTGAAATAAGGAGGAGAGTTTATGGATCTGCTCCAAAGAGCTGAAGTCTAAAAGAGCAGAAGAATTCAGTGGTATGAGGTGCTGAGTAATCTCCTAGTTAGATCAGTAAGAGTTGTGCTTTGTCCAGTTGATTGCAAAACATAAACTGCTCCTTTTCTATTTATGATCGGTGGCATTTCTGAGAAGAAAATCCCACAGTTTTCTTTATTCTGAGGAAGGCTTCTCTTCACTGATTCTCAGCTTGGAGCTTTCTCTTCAGGGATTGAGAATGGAGTGAGAAACCTATCAACAGCACTGCAAGGGCTGAAGTTCACATATGATGAGACAAAAGAGATGAACCACAAATGATCTCTCTGTGGTTTTCCAAAACTTCAGAGTTCCTTATGCTTCCCTAGCATTGCTAGTTCCCATGAGTTTATTGAGAGTTGTATGATATTTGGTATGAGATGTTCTGTGAGTTAGTGATTTATGGGAACATCTAAGGTTTCATTAAAAAGCAGCAATTATCCTGTCATTGCAGAAAAAAAAAGAAAACAAATCAACACACAGAAACAGATGCAGTTCTTCAAAATGGGCATTCTAAAGGCTCAGAAGGCAACTTCAGACGCTCAATATTTTATAAGGCTTTTCATATAGTTGATGTCTTCTAAAACCCTTAGTGTTGATTATACTGCTTTTCTTCTGACTAAAAATTATATGTGTATGCTTTCTATTGTGATTGTTCCATAGCTCACTTGTCATAAACAGATTATATTAAACGTGTTTTCCTAAATTAATGAAGACG
>JACDJE010000142.1:902193-1067391 GCA_016647715.1 Pavo muticus | reverse complement strand
TATATATATATATATATACACACACGTATATTCCCATAGCTGATTTAATAATTCAGCTCTATTAACATCAGAACAGTGCCAATGAATACCAAGTGAAAATCTAGACCTAGGACTTTAAAAAACACAAAGCAAAGGAATATACCTTCATTCTTGCTTTATTAAGACCCTGATAATTAGACTTATTGGAGAATGAAGTGCCATGAAGAATTAATTGTCCATGGAAGTGAATTACACATAATTATGGCATTATTTTAAAAGGTCTATTGTGCAGCATGAGTCATATTTTAGATAAAAAATGCTACCTCGTGCTGTGCTATGAAGCTCTAGAATGATAAAGCACTGCCCATGAATCTCGTATCATTAACTGAACAGAATTCTTGTAAAAGTTCAAAATCTTTACTAAGTCTTTTTTCCAGGGAGGAATGGCTAAAACTGAAGTTCAGCTCTACACAGTTGCATTTACACAGTTGAATATTTTTACGTGTTGATTTAAGTTACAAGCTTCTACAATTAGAAACACAGAACTTTCTGTCTTTGGTGTAAACCTGTAGAAATTATAACTGAAATTATACTATTTAAATGTGATGAATTTCAAGGAGGGATGTTTTGGGTTTTTTTTTAGAATTTGGGGAGGTACAGGTATAATGACACAATATAATATTCTTTATTGAAGTAGTTTAATGTTAAGTATTTTTTCAGGACAAAGTTCTTTGATTCCTTGACATGTTCCTCTATTAACGTCATTTTATCTCTCTTGAGATGAGTATCCATTTTAACCACATCTCTTAAAAAAGTGAAATGTTACAGAATATGTCACGAGCTTTGTGAGATCATCTTTGCTATTTCGGAGATGTGTTGTTATCTATAGATAAGAAGTTTGTCAGGAACTGAGCCGATAGATTATAAAACATTGTGTCTATATACATGTGAGAAATGCAGCCACAGGTGGAATTACAGCGAGAATGTAAGAATGATTCAGGTACATCCATCTGGACATGGTCTTGGGCACCCTGCTCTGGGTGTCCGTGCTGGAGCAGGGGTGGGATCAGATAGACCCAGAAGTTCCTGCCACCCTCAACCAGTCTGTGATTCTGTGATCACAAAGAAGTCTCTTATCTTTGTCGTCCTCATTGACATTAATCATTCCTGGATATATATATATATTTAAGTCATTTCGATACTCCTGGGTCTTTTTTCCCCAGTCTGTCCAAAATAACTTACTGTGAAGGATGCTCACCTGTTGTTGTCTTACCTATAACAAATCTGAGCTCTTTCATGGCACAAATACTTTCAGTGAAGTCTGTTTTTAATTTCTCTGACAGTGCAGGCCTAATGGATTGGATGGCCAATACAGAGAACTTGCAATTCATTAACAGTCAATTAGTTCCTGTCCTAAAATTCATTAACTTTGATAAGATTTAAGTTTCAGGAAACAAAACAAACACAAGTGTTTTTTACTTCTCAGTGAGGGTACTTATTCAGTGTGGGGGATTATTTGTAGGTGAAATAATCTCTCCTCATGACAAATTAATTATGATCAGATTAGACTACCAGAGCTGTAGAGGAGAGGGTGCAGACTGAATTAGTGTAAGAAGCTGTTAAAACCATGGCTAGCTCCTAAACTGGCTGTCAAAACCTGCCCTATGAAAGTGACTAAACACCTCTGTCCACTCTCCTGGCTCCTCTTCCTCTTCCCATCCCTCCCATTTGCCCCCAGCCACACTGCCAGGATCCCATCCCTGCTGTGCTTCTGGCCCTGTATCTGTTTCCCAGAATGTGAGGTCTCTAGGTGGGCTGTGCTATTGGCAATAGCAAGTAGTCTCAGTGCACACCTTCAAAACAAGGCTGATGACTTCTCTAAGATGAAATTCCAATCTCTACATTTCTATTTTTGGGATAATGACTTCATTAATATAGAGATTAGCCCAGTATGCATAAACTATAAATCTGAGCCCTGATTTAAGTTGAACTAAACTAGCAAGGAACATGATCTGAGATAGGTATTTTTTTGCAAACGTGTGAATGCTGTTTGAAACATAGCATATCAAAATACTTTTCACTTATGTGTAATAGGCCTTTCTTGACTCTGAATGAGATGCTCCTGAGGTCTTCCTTCCTTGTCATTGTTCCAGCTGATTTTTATTGAATGTTTAGTCAGTGTTAAGGGGTATGGGTAGTATTAAAACACTCAGATGTGAGGCTAAGCAGAAAATAGCATATCTGGTCATATCCAGTTCGCTGTGCAGAGGTAACTTCCATGGATGCTCTTACGACAAAATCCACCACAGGAAATACCTGGAGCTTTCTAGACAATATGAACAAAATGGTGATGGTGGAGTTACTTGGCACCATTGGGTAGAAGTGAGCAGCAGAGGGTTAATATGTGCAGGAACTAAGAAGATGTGGGAAGATAGAATGTGCTTTAATGTTTAGTTTTACTCCCCTGCCAATTGGCCTATGATGATATATGACCTTTCACCCTGCTCAGAAGTTATGTTCCATCTGTATACTTTTACAGTGTCAAAACAGTTATAACTTACACCTATTTTCTGACCATTGGATCCCAGAGGTATAACTTTTGTTCCTACTCATTTGCAGCTGAACTCAAGAGGGATTTCTTTTTTCTGTCATTTGTTAACCTCAAGGTTGTGTTGATCTGACATCCTGACTTTCACACACAGTCAGAAACCTGGGAATAATTGTTAGTTTTCTTTGTGACAATTTGTGATTAGAGAAAAGCAAAATTACATACAAATAAAAATGGAAGTCTATTGACAGAAGATATCAAAATACGGTGGTTTGCCAAGGCAATGACAAAAGTGTCACTGAAAGTGCAGAAAAAATTAACAACTTTTGGTCATGGTGCAATAAGGATTAGTTAATTTATCTATGCATTAGCTCAGAACTGAATATCTTTAATCTGTTCTACTTTTTGAAGATGATTTTCACTGATGAAAATGAACACAACCAAAATTCTAGTGGTTATGCATTTTTAAAATAGATATTTAAGATCGGAGTTCCTTTGCAACAGGATGACTTAAGGAAATCACAGGCTCCTCCTTGTTCCATATGTAACAGCAAACTGCACCCCATCTTTTCTTTGTTGACTTCCCCTAGACATTTGGTTGTAATGAATCCCTCTTTTGGCACACCTTTCTAACTGACTGCCCAAAATATGATGTCCTGGTAAGACCTGTTATTATTATTCCCCAAAGCTGTGATCATCTGGGCTTTCAGCTACTAAATTTATGGAAGATTCAACTGAGATGCATTCTGCCACAATTAATAGAACTAAAAAGGGCATATATGCAGTGCATCTTTTTCTGTGCTTTGTGCTATGATGAAAGTTTTACATTCAAGAAGTTGATGGATAGAGAACCATCATAGAATAGCTTAGGTTGGAAGGGACATTAAAGACCATCTAGTTCCAACTATACTGTACTATTCTACTATACTGTAAAAACTAGAAATAAAAAATAGATTGTGAAGAGTGGCTTTATCTACCCTTTGTATTCGGACTGTGATAATTAATATCCAGGCATAGACTCTCATGGTACTGTTCACTTCCAAAGCTCTGTTACAGCAGGAGTCATCCAACCTCTTTATTCAGGTTACTTATTCCTACTGTTGCACTGGCCAACATCAGACCAGCGTAAGAAAAGCAGGTTTCTGTTTTTCCACTTATTCTGTATCAACAACTAAAATCCTTCCAGCATTTAATTATCGCTGGAGCAGCTGCAGTGTAGCACTTGTTTTGACTTGCCAAGCAAGTGCATTTGATTTGGAAGACACAGAAAACAGTAAATTGAATGAATACCACATGTTTACCAGTGACATTTTCAGCAAAACATTGGCTATTGAATGAAGACCAGCAATTTCATTAAAACAAATATTTTGTTCCATATTTTGGACAGTGTGAAAAAAAAAAAAAAAAGAAAAGCATCATAGACATTCTCATGGTGTAGAGAATATCTGGGAGATTATAACTGAGAGAGCAGAGCTCAGTTACGCCTCTTTGGTCCGGGCATATGTTTAGTTCTGTGGTTATAAAAGCTGCTGGAAGGCACTGCTCTGTGGTTCCTGGGAAATCTTTCGTGCTCATGAGGAATGGTAAAAGCTTTTAACTACTGAGTTTTAGTTCTTAAAATTATTCCAGGAAAGAAAAATAAATTTATTCTTTTTATATATGCTCTTATATTTTACTATGTCTTTGTAAATTCTTCTGCTATTTGCCTAGTCACTTACTAAATTTGCCTACCACTTACTGAAGTTGAATATATGTAGGAAGGTTTTGAGGGAATTAGAAAGTAGATATCACATCATTTGAAAGTCTCCCCTAATAAGAACTTCAAAACGTTCAAACTATTTGTTTATTTATTGTTAATTAATATAAAACTATCTAAGCTTATGAACTTAACAATAAAAGTAGGAACTTAAAATTTCAATAGTAGAACAGCGCTTCTTTGGTCATTCTCAAAAGATGTGATACTAAATATTTGGGTAAGATCCATGAATATTCTAACTTAATTCTGTTATATATTATTGAAACACTTTTTTTTTTATTCTGTGAAGGATAAAGAATGAAAACCAACGTGTGCTTGAAAAAAGTCCATGCAAAGTATTTTATTATTATTATTATTATTTTAAATTGCAGTTTTCCTTTTCACTTTGGCTCTAAATTCAGTTGCAGTCACTGAAGGTTTTCTTATTGACTTTATCTTGCCTTGAATTGCTTTGCAGTTCATAGGTTTTAGTAATTCCGTGCAATATGGAAGGGATATTCCACCATTAAAAGCCTGGATTCAATAAACGATAGATGATTTTTCATTTATTGAAGCTGCCACTAACTGCATAATATTGCATCAAATAATTTTCTAACTGTCTCTAATTAGTTAACCAAAAGAACTAAACCAAACCAAACTAAACCAAAACAACTAAACAACCAAAATAACTGATGTCAGTTACTGATTGAAAATACTTCAGTGAAATAACTCCAAACGTACTGCAGTGGAACTTGCCTTAGACTATGACCTACCAAGCCTTCTCCTTTCTGTTTTAATAAGAAAATATATATTTCTTAAAACGGATTTGCATCACTCTTTCAAAACCACATCTGTAAGTCTATAATTACTTTAAATACAACCATCCTAATAATAATAAATACAGAGAAGCTCAAAAATACAATAATGCAGTACCACTTTTTTTTTTTTTTTTTTTTTTTATTTTAAGTGAACTGGTGCAATGAAAAAAAAAAAGATTTCTGGAGACTTACCCCCCTCAGTTAAAGAAAATTCTCACTGATTACAGAAATCGTTTTGCCTCATCTAGAAATGGATCAGAATTAGAAACTGGACTAAGACTCTGATGGATGCGTTCAGTGTTTATGATAGGACATGACATGAATGAAATGTAACTCAAGAATACCGGTAATTTTGAGAACACTTGTTTTCAGCTGCCTACACTTCTGACCTAAGGTATCCCAATACGACTGCTCCTGGGATCTGAGTACCAGCTAATCCATTTTGTGGAGAGATAAGTCCCAAAAGACCTTGGTTCAGAAGGCACATTCTGAACACAGCTAAGGCACCTGGGCAGTCAACACTGAACCCTCTGCAATATATTTTCATGAAAGAACCAGATGATAATGATCATTCACTTTTTATTTCTCTAATAGATTTCTCTCAATCTAGGAAGAAAAATCAGAAGGTAAAGGGTGGTATTTTAAGTCTAAATCACCTACTTTTCCTTATTAGTGGTTGCAGAATACAAATGGGGATCCCAGCTTTCCCTTTCTCTGCTGATGAAAATGGGTTGCAGTGTGAAAAGAAATGCAGAAAGCCAGCTATTAAAAGAACAGGCAAGTGGGCATATGATTCTGAAGCTCTGTGGTTAAAACACTCAGATGAATGATTATCTAGTAGATGCCGGTTATCAGTAAAATAAACTTTAGAAAAACAGAAAAGATGTGAGAACAGAAAAGAATTTTTCTTTCATTTTTACTAACTCCTGTTTTGTGTTTGCGAGCAGCCCAGGACGTCCCACTACTGAGCTACTCAGTATTCTGGCAGTCAGGATGTGGTCATTGAAAGTAGCTGCCACGGGTTGAAATGTCTGTTGAGAAGGGGCTATCTCTTATTCCTATGGTCTGGAGCAGTTGACTAAAGGGGAAAGGTAGATAAACTCGTCTCTTCTTATTATGGGCTGGTGCAAGACAGTTGACTCTTAACAAACAGAAGTGGCTCTCTAGTGACGATATCAGGCTCTGATGTCTGAAACATTCTTCTGAATACAAATGACTATTTTAATGAATTTTGGCTTCTAACTCAAAATAGCCTTGATTTGGATTCTTATAGTTTTATAAAAGCAATTAAATCTTTAACAGATAAAGCCGCATCACTAAGACAAGTATTTCCTTTTTCTGCTTTTTTTTTTTTTAATTTTTTTTTAAATTATCATTTGGAGAGTATATTTCTTTACACTTGACCTTTAAAAGTGCACTCATTTTAAGACCTTTCTGGAAACTTAATTCTTAGTCAAAGTCTAACAGATAGGTATAAAAGACTGCCATGTACTTCAACAAAACCTGAATTAGATTTTGCATTTTGAGGAGTAAAAAGAAGAAAGGTGTATTTGCCGAGTTAGGCTTAATTTAAAATTTTTAAAGTTAATATTTTTATTCAGCAGCCTAAAAGCCTGCACAAAATTACAAAGATCTAACACATTTCTTTTTAGAAGTCTGTTTTCTGATCTCTTCAGCTGAGAATGATGTTTTGCTGAATGTGGTTCTTAAATTCTCTGTGTTAAAATCTTGACATCTGTCATATCAAAGAATCTTTCATTCTGCTCTTGGATCGGATCTTTTCCCTTGTCAACACACCCTATAAAACCCTTTTTGCCACGTTTTGTAAAAAGCATTGTCACTAACATAGTCTGATGTTTAATAGTCTTGAATGAGTTTCTAGGATGTGAATGCTGGAGAGCAGAGCAATGAGGTAAATAGCTATTTGATGTCTGTCTTTTCACAGTAGCACAATAGCTAATTCCTAGGGCCTCTGACCTCTTAGTGTCCTGTAACAGAGTACTTGCATTAATCTGTTGCTTATCTGTCACCTACCACATTTGATATTTCCAGCCTCTGCTTTCAATTATCAGTCATTAGAGGCAGCGCTGAGTAATTTCAGGAGAAAACGCCTGGAACCTTTGACCTGTTTCTGTCAGATAACCACAAGTGTTCACTGTAGATAAACTATCATTTCATTATATTCAAGATGTAAACAAGTGTCGTTTGTAGTGTATCGGCTTACTGTAACCTTTATCACCTTGAAGTGATTAAAACTGACTGGTTTACTTAGTGCTTATACAAAGAATCCAGAATTAAACAGTGAAATTCAGTGAGATTAGTACAAATGGCCCCTTATAGTTACACGGTCTGCAAGACCCTTTCTTTGCCTTGGCATGTATATGTAGTGGTTAAACATTAAGTTGATTAGAGAAGCTTCACGATTCATGAATCCAGTTGGGATTCTTGGACCTTACTTTGTAAAATCAGCTTCTTACAACCTGGCCTTAGTTTGCTCCCCACTTGCTGAAGCAGCTTTCACTTTCCATACATGTCACCACATACCAACCTCTTCAGGAAAAGTGAAACACGTCAGTGGGGAGCTAATTGCCAATGAAAGTGCATGCATAATAGTCCTGTGCACCACAACAGAAACTTCTTGCTAGCACTTTTAACTTTTTTTAAGCTCAGTCAACAGTCAATTAGCCATTTGTAGCTGAATTGGCGATACATTGATTATTTACTGCACTGTTCATCCAAATATGTGATTCATATTTTTGTTAATGGCAATTAGTGCACAATATTTTCTTTTCATATAAGAGATAACCCTTTTTTCAGAATATCTTTGTGGTGTAGATTTCCCTTCATTCCTTCTGGATTGGGGTGAGTGTTAATACAGTATGAATATTTCATCAGTGAGCCACATGGGTGGAAAATATCATTCTTTCCTATCTTACACACACAGGTGTTTGTGATATTCCCCTGAGCTATGATTTTTCTGATGTAACCATAGCGCTGAATGTATTAGTTTCAGGTGGTATGAAAATACCAGTACAAAAAGCCAATGCTCCTGATCAATGAGAGCAAATGAAGAATTTTGTTGTAATCAGCACTGACCTGATATAGTAGTTCTTTTTAATTACAAAAATTACAGACTTTCAATGGTTAAAAAAGGACTTCCTGAAGTTCTGGTCAACTGGTTTTTTGGATGCTGTGATCTGTCCCACAGAGATGCATTTTGAAATGAGCAGATGAACTGAGCAGAGCTGGAATGACATGAGAATGATCTGGAAGAACTGAATACTTCAAAATCTTCAAAATCAAAACTGTATTTTTCAGACTGCCAGTCCTGAAAAGCTGTCACATTGAAATAGAAATACTTGAGACATGGTGCCCCACTGCACTTAATGCCATTTCAGCAATGCAAAGGACCTGATGGATGGCTTACTGTGCCTTACTGCGTCTCCCCTAACAAAGCATTTATTAGATGCAGAAGAGAGCTAGATTTGTATCTTATCTTCAGCATGAAAATACTCAGTATCATTAAATAACATTTTTCTTTCATAATTCATCATTGTAGACACTAGACAATGCTGCAACATGATTGTGATTGCTTTTTTCCAGTCTGTTACATAATATAAAATCTTAACTTTTCTAAATACAATAAAATTGTTTTTAATGTTCTGTACATTGGCCTACAAAAATTTACGGTTTGAGATTCTGGCTTCAATGTGGAGGGTGGGACTTCCCTGGACTCAAGATTTTTCATGGATTTTAGTGCCTGTTTTACACACCCTTTTATTTTTGGAGGCTATTTATTTCTACTCCCGGGTCCTGCCTTGCTTGCCAATTCTGTCCTGCCAAGTAGAGGCCTAAGGAAATTTTGAAATTGCAATCCTTTCAGATGGCAATGCTGTCTCTTCCTTGGATATACATGGATACATAATATCTAAGTTAACTGTAATTTGGGGCTCAACAGACAAGGGCTATCAGTGTTCTTTCAGCAGTTGTAAGTGTTCATGAGAGAATCCCATCAGTGGTTATCACACTGTGTCATAGAGGTTTGTGTCCAAACTGTAGTGTACATGGAGACCACTGCTTTTTCCAAACTAATGTTATTAATTAGAATGTACTTGTAAGAAACTAGACAAAAAGAAACCTCAAACCCAAATAAAAACAGCTCAGGCCAGGAGTACTGGCGTTTAAAACTTTTATTCAGAGTCTAATTCTCCAGTGCTTACTCACAGTGAGTTGTGCTTAGTTACCCATGAAAGCTGGTAAATACTTGCTGAATAAATACTAACACAAGATATTGTTGCTACATTAATTCTGGCTTTAATATATTTTTCATTTGCAGATTATGGACATATCTGTTCTATGTTAGCTCAGCAACCCTCAGCTATAACATTAGAAACTTGTGGCAGACTCTATGCTAGAAAAATCCTCCACAGTTCAGTGCATTTGCATATGTTAATCTCTGCCAAGTTCTCTCAGAAATGAAAGGCTTTACATGTACATGAAAAAAAAAAAGGCAAACAGACCCCAAACCTCAAGCTAGATCTCTGTATATATCTCACAGCTTAGAGCTGAGCAGCAGAGCTGCTAAATAGACTGTATCCTGTTTCTCTTCAGTAGCAGCCCATTCATCTCCAGGTACAGAGCAGCCCGTTTACATGCTTCTGCCTCTTTTCTGTTTTACTTTTTCTACAGTGTAAGATGGCAAACCCACGTAAGCTAAATACACAGTTGAGCCAAGTAAACCGTGCAGCTAGCAGACAATTTTCCTTTTGTCAGCCAAGAGAAAGTTCATTTTCACTGAAGGCAAAATGTTCTTATAACCTATCTATTTTATTTTTGGTGATTCATAAGGCAACGTACTTTTGTACACTTCCAAAAAAATATTCTCATGAAAGCAAAGATAGTTAACATTTTTGAAAGGATGAATGTGTTCTATAGGGCTCTAGCTACATGGCCACAGGTGACTGCTGCTCTGAAAAAAGTGTAAAAGCTTTTGCTTCAGTGATTTTCATTTTAACACATCCATGACTATACCATGACTAAATGGCAGCTCCAAAACATAGCATGTTCTTTCAGCACATTTCTGCTAAAATTACATATGCATTATAATAACACAAACAGCATATATATACAAACAGATATGCATTGCATATGTATATAAAATAGTGTCAATGTACACACAGCCATGAACATCTAAGTATAAATATACTGTAATAATGAAGACATTTTGTTGTTTATAAATATAAGGTAGTAATCTATACCTACAACTTTTCAGAACTCATGTTGTTCCTCCCCAGGATCTGAAGACAGTTATTACCAAAACTCAGTAGGAGAGCAGGAGTTGTAGGAGGGAGCATTAAGTGAAGCTGGGTGCAGTCACAAACCTTTAGCTTTGTGTGTCAGGCTTTGTCCACCGTCAGTCAAGTCATGAGGAAAGTGAAACTTCTCCACTGCTGCAGGGCCTGAGCATAGCTTTTTCAGAGGTCAGCGTTACATTTCTAGGAAGGAACACCGTGGATGATTTTCCTTTCTGCGTCTGTAAAATCTGGTGTTCATCCCATGAGATAGTCATCAGCCAGCACTGGGCCCTGTGGGTTCCCTTGCTGCATCAAAACAGATATTCCTTTGTGGGAGTGGCACCTAACTCAGGGTCAGGACTGCTGCAGATACCCGAGCAATCCCCAGAACAGCTGTACACTGAAGTCAATTTATATCCCCATCCACTCCTGACCTAAGGAAGAAAAAGATTAGTTGTTTTGGAACTATGGTGTCATAAACATCGGCAATGGCCCTGTGCAGCCATTGCCTCTCGGAGAGACCGCTCCAGCCAGGAGCAGCCCTGCCTGTGCTGGGGTGCAATGCCATTTTGCCTCTGAGCCCTGATTCATGGCTCCTTCTGACCACTGGCATGATGATGCGGATGCCATTAGCCTGCAGCATGTGTCAATTTACATGATGTGATTTACGTGATGTGACCGTTTCTTGAATATACAGCGGTTGTAGTGCACTTTAGCACTACTTCAGAATTTGTTATGTTAAGAGGGAATGATCAGCATTCCCCTCATCTGCCTGGATATTAGTGACGAGTAGCACTTTCCGAAGTCATCTGTTTCTCTGATATTACTGCTGCTGTGCTTGCAACTAAACTGAAGTCCTAAAGCTTTTGCAGCTTTAAGTTTGTCCATATTTCTAGTTACTTTACAACATGCCCTCTTTCAGCTGTTTTTTGATATTCTTTCCACTCTGGCTTCTGGAATTTGTATAAAAGCCACTGAGGGTTTTTCCTTTTGAACTGAAGACATTTGGCTTGTGGAATTTCCTTTAACTGGAAGTATGTCTGAGCTTGTGGTTTTATTATTTCCACAGTTTTATATTGTCCTGTTTGTTTACTCCTAAGCATGAGGAACGCTCCATTAATCATGGGAAATCGGTGTTCACCACTTTAATTTGCATTCAATTCTTTCTCTAACAGTTGAAAGAGACAAGGACTTCTCCCACCAGCGAAGGCACTACAAGGAATTTCGGTTTGACCTCACTCAAATCCCACATGGAGAAGCAGTGACAGCAGCTGAATTCCGGATATACAAAGATCGAAGCAACAGCCGGTTTGAGAACGAAACAATTCAGATTAGCATTTATCAGATCATCAAGGAGTATCCCAACAGGTACCATGTCGGCATGAACGTATTATGCCTGCAGTAATGTTCCAGATTTCTATCTGAATTACAGAGGTGATAACTGATCATAAGCGTGCCCTTGGCAAGGCATTATTGCTGTTGCTGTGGTTTGTGTTGCATTAATTCCTAGGCAACGTCAACAAAAACTGAGCAAGAACAAAACTTATCTTCAACATA
This sequence comes from Pavo muticus, assembly GCA_016647715.1. Lineage (NCBI taxonomy): Eukaryota > Metazoa > Chordata > Aves > Galliformes > Phasianidae > Pavo > Pavo muticus. Next base: position 1,055,460 of record JACDJE010000142.1, on the reverse strand, counting down.
ATTTATTCCAGGTTTATGGAGTTGCATTCCCAGCCTCACCAAACAGTCTGCCCATACATAGAGAGGGTGAGGGTTCATGTTCTCAGTGAACAAATGGTGGATTCGTATGCACAGTGTAAGCGTCTGGATTTGGTAAATATACCATTTGCTGACACTGAGGTACTACAAGCCAAGATTCAGCTAGTTTCTTAAAGGCAGATAGATTGTTCAATTTTGCTGACTTTTGAAGGAGCGTGGTTTTTTTTTTTGCAGGCATGTTTTAGTATTCTGCAGAATGTAATTGAAAGATTGAATCAGGCACTGCCTTTAGGATGACATACGGACACTTAACACATGCTGCCTATAATAACTGAGAATTAAAACACATATGACATTACACATGAGCAAATCTCTGATTCTATGTTTGCAGAACAGTGTGGGACATATTTCCAAGACTGTGCAAGAGCCATGTAAATGACCAGATTTGACAAGGCAAAGTAGATAAATATCACAAAATTCCCATTAAAAAGTAGTAGCAATTCCAAGATGCTTCTGAGAAAAAATGACATGCCCACAAAATATTGGAGTTTCTACCTAGATTGGTGAACATTTTAAAATTAAATTGTTTAATGTCTTTAACGTTTGAGCAAAGTGGGAAAGAAAAATTGTTATGAGTTAAATAAAAACCTCCCTCATCTTGGAACAGATAACACATTTCTATTCTGGCAATGTATAGCAAAGGCAGCGGAAATGGTGGTGTAAACTTGCAAAGCATCAAACGCTCTATCATCAAGTAGCTCAAAGTCTGGGCCAGAGATCAAATCACTTTGCTGCTCACAGAACCTGAGCTTGTACCTTCCAGGTGAGATCTCTGACCATCAAATTATAAACATTTTATGGCTATAAAGAGGACTTGTTTTATGTCAATGAAGCAGAACCAACAGAAGGGAAAACAGTTATCCTTCCAGTATCTTCTGCTTTCTTACTACATTGTGCAGAAATAGAACAGTGCAGGATATTTTTTTTTCCTCTATGCTTAACTTGCAAAAGTTCTGTTGTTATTGGTTCCAAAAGAAACTTTTTGGAGGAAAGAATGAAACTGGAAGGAAAAAATATATATATTTTTGAAGAGTGTATGTCAAGGTTGGGATGTTGAAAGCTCTTTACTTGCAAAATCAACAGACTTTTTTTTAAGAACAAGTGGGAAAAGTTAGTTTTCTAATGCACTTTAATGGGTTTCTTTCTTTGTATTTTTTTTTTCAGTAAGTTGCTTCTGTTCAATCTTAGAGAAGGCAAAGCCACTAACCCCACTGAAGCAAGACAAAACTTTAATAAGCATCTGACCTGTTAAATGACAGTTGTCTCTATGAAACCACTGAAGAATACTCATGATTTCTTTCAATATCTTATCTGCACATTTCTAGGATAGTAAAATCACTATTTCTGTTTATAAACGTTTTATAAATATTTATATATTTCCATTCACTAGCCTAATAACCCCATGTGTTAGGATGGAATCATGATGTGGGAAGAGTATACATGTTGGGATTGGAGAAGTCCACAACCTCACAACCTATTTATAGTGCTCATATTTGAAACAAGGAACTTTTCCCACTTGTTTCTTGGTATCTCTGGTCAGAAAAGCTCCTAAGCATTTTTTATCACTGCAGTAAAGTTACAGTTTTTGCCTTAGGTTCCAGACTTCAGTAGTAGTATTCATGACTTTGTCACCTCAGGTTTGTCCTATATCCAGACATGAGACTTTAGGTGTAAAATTTTCAGATTTAGGTGCAAATATTTCTGCAGCTGCAGAGTGTTCCACACTCCTGCTAGAGTTGTACCACAGCAGAACTGCTTAATTTGACCCTGGCCCTCCACCTTTCTTTGCTCTGAATGGGAAATGGGGGTGTCCAGGAGGATTATGCAATCTGTTACTGGTTCTGCTGTGCCTTTGGGCAAGGCGTGGTCAGGGTTTATGGTTTCTGTGTTGCAGACTTTGTAGTTTTCAGACATTTTTCTGTCTTCAGAGTGGCTGCTGAAATGCGTGCATTGAATTCATTCGGAGTTTGCTGAAATTACAGTCTTTGAGATTGAAATTTTCTGTTTGTTCTAAGGAAATATGTAAAGCACTGCCAATGGCAAGGCAACTTTTCTATTCAGCCCTGCCAAGGTACTCCTACCCTGATCTTTTCTCATGACGAAAGTAATGTGCTCCAACAGGCCAAATCCTTGTTCATGATCTAGTGGCAGCTAGCCACTAATTTAACTAAACCCCAAGGATTCTTCCCACATTAGGGAATCCTCAAGTGGCATTAACATACTAGAGCAGCTTTCTGGAATGAGGCGAGAGGTGAAACAGCATTATGGGGATGGCCTATTACATACTAGTAGTCACGCTTCGATCTGGTCAAAATCTTTGCTGGGTTTCAAGGAATGTAGAGATGGTTTATTTCACCTTCACTTTTCTGAATGACCCAGGAGATCTGGATCTTCTTAGACGTTCTGCCTGTAGCCTCTGCTGAAATTCTTGACTGTGGTAGCATTTCTGATGTAGGCAACTGGTCGTCTGAGACCAGACTGAGATCACTAAATTTAAACAGCCTCCATAAAGGTAGAGCCAATCAGCCGTGTTCTGCCTGTATGTGTTCACTGTTGCATTTCAGGCTATTTACGACATAATGCCTTACTTTTTTTATTACGTGTTGTGGACTATTTTTAAATAGAAATCTTTTTTTTTTTTCTTTTTTCTTTTTTTTTTTTTTAAATTAGAGCCAAAATTTGCAGCTGTTTTTCATTTTAAATGTGATTTTTTTTCTTCTTTCTTTTCATAGAATAAAGGAGAATTTAAAAATTGAAAATGTTGTGAAATGTGATAAGAAATTTCAGTGACATCAGCTAGTGGTAGGATACTGAATCCAGAGCAATCACTGATTTTTGAAAGGCCAAGTTTTCACCCAGTATTTATATGAATTCTGAAAAAAGTCATTATTTTCCCGATACATATTTTTAATTTCTGTAGTAAATTACTGCTAGATGGGCCAAAACACTGGCACTGATCTGGAGTCTTTTTCTCTATTTTACTATCTTCTCTTGCGAATCAGTTCTAATTTCCTCTGGGTACTCTCAGCTAATTTTCAGTTTATTTGCCAAGTAAATGGGTAAGAACAATCTGCCTGTTCGTGTCTATTATCATAGCCAGATCCTTGCAGGAACGTGGATATAGCAGTGCCGAAGACAGAGCGATGTGAGTTTCTACTGCTATACAAATAACAAGTCACGCTGTGAAGAGATCCTCAGGGAGAATTTGCTCTTTACAAGGATTTCTGGGCTACCCTGTTAGTAGTATTCTGATTCAGCTTATAGATATTGTACACACTGACTTTTGAGAACTTTTTGTATCATTCACGGCAAAGTTTGGAGCTAAAAGAATATATATGGGAAAATAATTATGTATTCCAGGAGGAGACAATAAAAACAAGTAATCATGGCACTGTAATGTTGTAATACTTTATATTCCACATCCACTTTCCTATTAAATTTACCAAATGGTACAAGAGATATTTACAAATAACTGTCATAAAGCCTGTTGCATTCAGAATTAAGCTATTCAGTTTTAAAGTTCTGATAAAACTGCTTATTAGAGAAAAAAATGGGCATTTAAGACTCCAGAGAGTACTATTTATGAGCTTGTGGTACGTTGTTAATTTGTTCAGTGCTCGAGTAGTCGGTCAGGCTCTTTTGAATTGTAAGACTGTTTTCATGTTAGCTCTGGAGGGAGAAGGTATGTTTTCTCCTTGTGTGGCCATTCACACAGTTCTACTGGAACACAAGCCGTAAGAGATCAGCAAATGGTTATCCTGTAGAGGACGGCAAAAAGGATGAATTTAAAAAAAGTTCCAACAATTTTCTTATAAATAAATAAATAAAGATTCACTCATTGCTGCTGAGCTCTTTAACCTGAATCTGCAACTGTTTCTCGTGTACAAGCAAACGTACGCTTGTCTGAGCTCATTTGGTTTTATTTTCCAGTGTTGAACTAACACGGTTTCAAAAGCTATACAAAATGTTTTTTCAGTATAAGAGCTTTTCAGTGCGTGTAAAGTGGTTAGTCTAGATAAAGCCGTAAATTCCTACCATTGTGATTGTGATTAAGCAGACTAAGAATACTGCAACAGGAACATCATAATTCTAAATTCACTTATGCACAAAGCCTGTTCTTGCCGTCACTCTTACCTCTTTAGACATACATTCACGCTGCCTGTAAGTTGACGGTACAACTCCAAGGTCTGTGTAAGCCAAGTTTGCCTTGACTTGCGCAGTCATGATGTAGAGTAAAACATTTCTTCTTGTGCATTGTTGTTTTGATTACTTTTTATGGCAGAGAAGGGAAAGGTTTATATAACAATAGACTTAATTTTAAAAGGCAAAATGGAGAAAACAGTTTTTAATAATGCATGCTGCTTTGTTGAAGCGTGTAAAGTGAAACTGATGAGAGTTAAATATCTTGTTTTTAGTATCGCCGCTGCCGTAAATTATTTGTAATGCAGATGTGGTTCTGGAACCAATTGTGTCGGGAGATATGTGAAAACAGAACAAATAAATGATCCATGCTAAACATTTAGTAACGCAATTATACTAACTCCCCTGAGCAGCCCTTCTGAATTACTGGAAAATTTCATGGGAACAAATTTGAGAATATACCAGGGAACTGAGGGTTAAAATGTAATAAGTACATTACTGAATCAGTATATAATTTCCACTTTGATATATAGACTTATTTTCTAAACATCTGTACTAATATGAAACTGTCATATATTCATGTTTTGTTATATGATATCGCTGCTGTCATATGATATTAATAACAGATTCGTTTAGCCACACTATGCCTTTGAATTTTAGTTGAAATTTGAATGTGATTTTGACATTTTTAGTCATTTACACTGGATGTTTTATAAATGTTAATCTTCCTGAGACATTCTGGTGCTGAAAGATGAATCCTTTATGCACAGTCTCAATTATATATTTCGTGTATTCATACCAGGAAACTAGATTTTTTACATTTTCCAGAACTGCAGTTTTCATATGCAGGCTCATTTCAGCAAGGCATCTGAGGGGAATACCTGTATTATACTTAACAATTATGTGTTGGCTACAGTGTACGCTGAGCTGTGTCATGATGAGGATGTGTCGAAGGATTATTCATTTGGACTGGAGAAAAGTTATTGTCAGCAAGGAAGTTAGGGAGAAAAAATAGTAATATTTGAATGTCATAACTCTCTATTTTCTTTAACTTAGGGATGCAGAGTTGTTCCTGTTAGACACAAGAAAGGCTCAAGCTTCTGATGTGGGCTGGTTTGTGTTTGACATTACTGTGACCAGCAATCACTGGGTGATTAATCCACAGAACAATCTGGGCTTGCAGCTCTGCGCTGAAACAGGGGACGGTAAGACCATAACTATAGATCATAGCTCCATATATGCTCTTGTCATCCTCTTGCTGTGAACCTTTTCTGGATTGGTGTTTTTCAACTCTACTGGGTGGCAATTCATGGTGGGTTTAAAAATGAAGAACACGGTCTTGTCCTGATGTAGCCATGATCTGGAAACTATTTACTGTTCTTAATTCTACAGAATATTGAGATTATAAAGCTAACTGAATCTAGTCAAATTAAATGAAATTTGGGATAAAAGCTCTTACATAAAAAATTAGGTTTGATTTTAATGTTCTTCCATTGATAATTACCTACATACAGTCAGGAAACTCAAGAAGATTCGGGGAATTTTTTGTTTATTAGGCTTCTAAAGATCTTTCTGAGGTGAAGTATGAAGAAGGTTACAAAACAGCTACAGGACCAGAGTGACTTCCTTGCCACTAATACTAACATTGGAAAAAGGTTAATAATAGGTTAATGTGGAAACTGATTTTCTATCTTTCAATTTCAAAACATTTTTACCCTGAAATGTGTCAAAACTTTGAAATCTTTAACATTTTAATTAGATAAAAAGTAGAAAGAATCCTATTAAGTCTGAATAATAGCAGTGATATTTTAGGAACAATTTACTAGACTACTACATTATTCACGGTTATGTTGTTTATTAAAAAGTGAAAATGCTTCTCAATGCAAAATAATATTTTAGAAGTGTTCTTTCTTAGATTTCCTTAGAAACTAATAAAAAAAGAATTATGTGCCATTTTTTTTCTGTGATGGTTCACTTAATCCGCGCTACTTTACAAGCAAACTTTCAGATTTAGCTTTCTTGTCGAAAAGCTTTTTATGCCAGAGGTCAGGGGATCTATGATGCCAGCTAATCTAAACCTTAGCTGACATAATGTTAATGAGTAGCAGAAGAAACCCTGGTGTAAGAATTAATATATTTTTTTTTATTCTTTCTTTGTTCTGGCTACTTTTTCTCATTGGTTTTGATCTGCATTCTCCCTCGGGCTCAGCTGGGCTGTGAACAAAGCCTCTCAGAATTTTCGGCAAGTTCTTTGCCTGCTGGAGAGTAATGCAAAAAGCTGCCGTGGCCCCGGTGTCCTCCGTTAGGCACAATGCTCAGAAAGGCTTGAACCGAGGTGGGCAATTTCACCTAAAATTGCCCAGAAAGTCCAGATATAGCCAGCGGAAAAGGAAGATATTGATCCTAAGTAGGCCGCCATGCTGTTGCTGCATTCAACAAGTCTTCAAATGCCCCGCACCTGGCCGTGCACAGTGTGGGGAGGCAGCCTGGTTTGGCTAAAGCCAGTTTTAAACCCTTAAAATTCTGGAGAGGTGACACTTCCGTCAGGCATCCAAATGAGGTGAACTGGCTCCCAGCCAGTTTTCCTGCTCCAGAATAAACTCCATCCATGACTTTCTTTTCTTTTTCTTTCTTTTTTTTTTTTTTTTTTTTTCCTTCCAGGAGATTCAAATACAGAAATTCTTGAAAATTAAATATCCATGAAAGGCACTCATTAAGAAACCCTGGAACTAGCAATTTGTTGATTCTAGCCTCAAACTTTTATTCCCTCAGTAAACAGCAGGAAAGTTTGCACAGTTAAAAGAAACCTTTAGGTTAATACACTGAAGAAATTGTAAAAGAACAGTTTATGTAAATATTTCCCCTGTCTTACTCCCAAGATCAGAAAGGTGATAGAAAATTTTCTATTTAAATGCCAACGTCACAGGCAGGTTTACCTTCTTCACCTTGCTTATTTTGATTTCTCAACACAGCTGCTGAAGAGAGGAGGGAATTCCCCTTTCCTCACTTTCTGTTCCCCTTTTAGTTTGTTCATGCAAGAAGACTGCCCTTCTAGGGACTAAGGTTTTCAAAGCTACTGGGAAGACCTGTGCTATACTACTTCAGCTTAGCATGAGGAAAATCATCCTTTTATGCTCTTACAATTTCATTCTTAAAACTTGATTATTTTAATTGGGTTGCTGTTACTTCTGTAAGCTATTAGAAACACCAGCAGTTGAATGACATGCTTGTGTACAGAAAAAACACGAATTTTTATACTTGGTATGCAGTGGACTCTGTTTGCAACCCAGGGAACCCCACCCATCTTTCCTCCAACCACTTCTCTGTGAATGCCCAAGGGAGTGATCAAAAGCAATGGAAAAACCTGCCAATGGCTCAGGGGAACTTCAGACCGTGCGGGTCTGAGGCACCTTTCTTCATGCCTTCAGCTGTCTGTAGAGTGGAAGGTACAGGAGTTGTGTCCCTACAACTGGAGAGACATTTATGATAAGACCTGCTCCATTAACCTTTCTATTGCAACAGACCATTACACTAAATACTAAATCGGATTCCATTAAGTCAGAGGATTCATGTTTGGTGTATTCACTGGGGCACTGGCTAATAGTCTGTAAATATGTACTCATTTTTTCAGATTTATTCATAGAGCACTTTTAAAATAGGGAAATAGTAATTACTGAGACTCCAGGGTGCTACTATATTGTTATCATTATCATTATCATTAATTATCATTAATAATAATCTTTAGTTATCTTTCAATGACTTTTTAAGCAATTATTTGTAGAGATCCATTTCTTTGGTGATCCCTGTCTTAAGAAGGTACATCAATAATAATAATGTCTAAATGAGGAATAAAAAAATTGTAGCTATTTAATACAACAGTGTGATTTAAAAAAAAAAAAAACAACAAACAAACACAAACCCTTGGAGGATGTCTGGTTGTTGTAATTCATATTTTTTTTCCTTTAAAAAATGCTGAAAAAGTACAAAAAGCCACATGACATTGGAATGCATTTTTTTTTTTTCTTTAAGACAGTATTTGGTATCATACGCACCATTTTAGCATGGAATGTAGACTTTTTCTCTTAATGGGACATTTTATTTTGAACAGTAAGAATAAAGGTTTGCATGACACATATGGAAGCTGTCAACATATAATGCACTTTTTCCCTGGGGCTGTGGTAAATTAAGGATCAGGTTTTTTTTATTCTCTTTTTTAATGTCTCCTCAACATTCTGCAGCATCTCCTTTGGCCGGTTCCCTCCTTTTGACACCAAAACTCTCCATGGTGTTTAAAACGAGAGGTGATCATTTTCACACTGATGGAAACGCGGGTGTTAGATGAATTACAGCATAAAGTCAATGCAGATGCAGAAACAATTTGAAAAGCTCCATGTGACACTTTTTCTCTATGTATACCATATGCCTACTAAGACTTAAAACACGTTCCAGTGAATCAGCACCTTTGTATTAACATTTTTATAATTAGACATCACTTCTAATGGAGGAGTACAAAAGCTGCAGGAGTCTTCCTGTTGCTGTTTGTCTCATTGCTGAGGAGAACTTAGCATTGCCTATGGAAAATGGGAAAGGAAGAAAGAGTGTAACAGTGACTATTGGTGATCTACAGAATAAATCAGGTCCCAAATAAACAGATCTCAATGCAACATTCTGGGTAACAATAGGCATGTATTTCTGTGCCTTTTCCTGAATCACTGTGCCTTATACTTCGTCAGGCTGTGCATCACAGGGGAGAAACTGGGACTTTCCTTGAGAAGTCCAAGTTGATTAAGATGACTTCTATCAACATGTAGTCCTATAGCAAGTTTCCTTAGGCTTTTTCGCTGTTTGAGGTAGGCAGGAAGCAACAATCCTCAGCTCCCTGGCTCAGACTCTTCAGGTATTTTTTTTTTCCTCAGAACAAAGAGAAACTAGAACAAAAATAGGTTTCTTGATCCAAATGGAGCCTGGGGAAAGCCAAGTCTTTCTCCAGTGCATATTTGGGTATACTACTACATGTTTCCTGTGGAAAGGGGCTTGGCTCCTACTCCTGCAAGAAATACTTGGGAGGTCCTTCTCTAGCGATAATAGAGGAGATGCTAGGAGACATGTTTTTGTATCTTCTTATCTGAGGCTGGGCCTTTCAAGGTCCCTATCTCCTGTGAAGCCTTCAGAGAGGCAGCATGAGCAAATTGCTTTCAACCAATAACAACCCATGCCAGCACCCTGGCTTTTTCAGGTAGTAGGCTGCTTACTTTCACATTGGCCTTGGCATAACTTTTACAACATTCAGCATTATCAGTCTCATCCCAGGGTTGCCCCGAGTCAGTCTTGGTACCTACCCACATGACCACAGTAGCTGGCAGGTTCTCCAGAGGAAACTGTTGTGTTACACTCAAGTCCCTTAGTGGAACTGATATTTACACGGCAAAACATCAGAGTGATTTCACCTTCATTAGTGTCCTTACAGTGGGGGAATTTAGGCTATCTATATATATATATAGATATATATGGACTTTGGCAGGCAATAGCTCTGCCTAAATTCTGAGCCATCTGGAAGCCATATAGCCATGTTAGCACAGCACTGAACCTGAGCTAATATATCCTGCCCCTCAGCAGGTTTTATTAGCTTGGGCTCAAGCACTGCCTAAGTACAGCTACATGAGTTCTGGTTCAGAGCTGACTTTGGCCAAAGTTATAAGAGTAAATTAAACATGCTCGGGAATACTGTGGGGCACTGAGCTCTGCTGGTGTAAAATGAGCCAGACAGATGACACTCTTAGACTCCAAAACAGGACAACTACATGGCAGTTGCCCCTGGGAGAGCCTGTGGACAGTGCCACGGGGACAGTGGGATAGCTGGTACTGGCCACAAATACGCCAGCAGCACCCTGACACCCAAGCAGAATGGACAGTCCATCTCCGGTACCTGGAAGTGAGCCTGGATGCCCTGTAACTTAATCCAATAAGTGTAAACCATGTTTCCAGCTGGGTCAGAAATACCACGAGCATCTTCTTGCATCTGCTTGTAACAGGCAATGTGAACATCCCGTGTTACTATGGGCATGCTTACTGGAAGCAGGAGTGTTGAGGAGGTGGGATGGGCCCCTGCTCCTCCTGCAGCCAACAGTGCATACTGGTCCTGATCCTCTTGGCATAGCTATGCAACAACCCTCAGCTCTCCTCCCCAGGCAGATGAAGGATACAGGTGCTTCTAAGCACCAGTAGTTGGGTTAATAATTAGTGTCGGTCCTCAGTTTCATTTAGAATGTTTTTAAACTCCTTATTCTTTGATCAACGATCAATTAATCTAATCTCTCCTTGTTTTATTGTCTTCCTGAACATATTTTTAACTGCAGAAAATCCCTTGAACTCCCACAGACGGTTCACAGTTTAAGTACATTAAATTGAAAGGATAAATCAAGTACTTAGGAAGCATATTTGTGTATGATTACATCCGATTTTTTGCGTAAGCATACATAGTACTGCCACATTTTGCAGCATATCATAGTTCCTAACATGTTCACAAATACTCCCAAGTGCTTTCCTCAGGAGCTTTATGAATTATCAAAATCAACACAAAAAGGTATGCAAAATTCCTTCAAATAAACAGAATAAAACTAACATTTTTAAGATTTTAGTACCAAAAGCAGGATCTTGAGTTTTGACTAAAGCTGAGAAGCCTTATAAATGCACAGCAGACCATCCAAGACCACCCATTTTTCAGAATTCCTTAAAGACTTCAGGGAGCAGAGAAGTCTATAAAACACATGAATCTTGTTTCAAAAGCTGTATTTTACATCCCTGTAGATAAATGTTTCCACCAAAGGAAAAATTTGCTTAACAGTTTACAGAGATAATACAGTAGAGAGGGTATAAAATACTTTAGAGTCGGAGTACTGGGGATACCTTCCTTATAAATGGGCCATCATACTTGTGTTGTTGGCTTTTATCTTTTTAAAATAAATCTTCATTTAAGCTTTTATAGACAATCCCTACCTCTATTCTTTTGATTCCGTGAAATCCCATTGCTCTCAAGAGCACTGTTTAGGCATGAGAAATCAAGCAAGTTTCTGTCTAATTTTGAAAACTACCTCATGATCTTCCAGAGTCAGAGCCTCAGGAAGTTTTTTGCTCTAATATCAGATGTTATGGGATCTTGTACACTCAGAGTCTTTCTCTAAAAGGCCTTCCCCTATCCTTTATTGCAGAGATCACTCTCCACAAGAAGTAAACCATAGATGTGACATTGGAATACTTTTGTTGTTTGATTTTGGATTTTTTCTAGCAGATCAGAAATGAATTTCCAGCATCACTGAAGTTCTCAATTCTATCTACAAATATGTAAGATTATTACTAAAATAACTACTGTGACCTAGAAGTAGTGGTTAATCTGTAAAATGTGTTCTGTGGCTTGTAGAACACTTTTGAAAGTAAATAAGTGCTTGTTTTTCATAACAAAATGAGTGGTTTGTTGCATTTCTATGACTCAGGACAAAATAATGGATCTTGGACTCACTCATTGTCCTGTGCTGCCAGTGTAAATCTGGCCAAGATGCATAATGGCTGAAAGCTCTTGCAAAATTAGTGTCTGCTAAGTGCCTTACATAAAATATATACTGCCTGAGGAGAGAGAGCCAGGTCACAAATCTCACCATTGTCACTGGCATCCACACTGGTGATCTCAGAAAAAGTCAGGATTTTGAATGTCATGAAGAATGTGGTGATCTCTCCAGGTCAGGATTCCGAGACAGATTGTTTTTGAAAACTTGAAGTGTTCTTGCAATTCTGTTTGGAGCAGCTGGGGGGAAAATGAATTTTTAAGATGGAACTCAATCAGTTTATGAGAGGAGTTGTATGCTGCAACTGCATATGACAGCAGAAAACCACACACAGGAGTCACACAGCAAATTGCTCCAGAGTGTTGATCCTCCGGGTAAAAAAACTTATGAAATTGTCAGGATTGTTGAGGAAGTACCTTTAAAGCTGATTTTTTTTGAAGCAGCTATTCCTTTATTATAAGGGGCCAGAATGTTAAAAGGCAAATAATATTCATTCAGTTCAGTTACTCAGCCTGGAACTTCCTTACAACCTTTTCTGTAAACTGCTAAGGGCACTTTATTATCAAATAGAATAAATGCCAAAAATAAGTTTAAATGCCAAGTTAAACAAACACATCTTGCCAAGGACTCAAAATCATATGAATAAGGACTAAGGAGTTCAGCAGATTTGGGACACAGTGCTTTAAATGAGTTTTTAGTCTCCAATATACCTGTCAGTATGGAGAAGAGACAATAAATTCTCATAGCAAGATTGAGAAGCACATGCCAGAATGTGAGGAATATGAAGGCTCTGGACTGTCCCTGCATGAAATCTATCTGTTGCACTTATTTATTTTTGCTAGGTGTAGTGCAAGTGCAGTGGCGAGGTTCAGTGAAGTTGACTGCTGGTTGCTTAAAAAGTGTGTCTACAGGCAAAAAAAAAAGATCACTGTAATCTTTTGGATTAAAAATATGATAGAAGTATAGAAGAAAATCATTTTGGAATGCTTGGAGATATTTGATTCTTCTTTGGAAACACCTGATTGGCAGAGATTGCCTGTTTAGTTTTAACAGCTGAGTGAAGCCATCAGGCAAGATGTGGGTCTGTGCTAGCCACTCAGTTGATATTAGAAAATACCGGTCAAGTATTCCAGTATGGAACAACTGTGCTGGAGACACCTCAATTTCTAGTTGTCTTTGAAGCCAAGAGAAAGATTTTCCAAATGTTACTAGAAGTGATAGACTAAAACCACTTCCCAAAATGAAGCCCATCAATGCTTCTTGCTACAAAGACCAGTTCAAGTTAGGGTAGGACTTTTTTACAGTATTCTGAAATCCATGCTACAGAGAAAGGTGCATTCTACAAGGCTATTGCTTGGAGATGGAGCTCCTGCTATGGCAGAACTCTTGATGCTTTTCAGAGTTGGGATACTTTGAAATATCTCCTCTTCAGAAATAGGCAAAGCTTTTTGTTCTTAGCCTGAACAAGATCTTCCCAGTGTCCCACCTACACACTTTTTTCCTTTTTTTTTTTTTCTCTTTAAATAAAGGATAGATGTTCTGTAAATGTAAACTGTCTTTTGCACAGAAGCTACCTAAAATGAGACAACATATGTGGTTTGCATTTCCAAACCAAACAGTTCAGAGATCCTCCTCGGAAGAAATATAATGTCTCGAGGGCAGTGTATATTTTGATTGCTTTGTCTTCTGAAAGTTAGAGTTAAGCTAAGGTATATGATAAACTGAGAGAGAAAAGTTTAATGACAAGCCCACTGAAGTCAATACAAGTTTTCCTTTTGACTTCACCAGGAGCAGATTCAGTACGTACACTATTCATGAAGTGAAAAAAAATGGATCCTAAAAACTCTGGCTGGCTGCTTAAAAGATCAAGCAAATAAGGGAATAAAGTCACATAAACTGTTTCTCTGTGTAAAAAGGCTGTGGGTTACAGGCTTAATTTTTTATGGTATATCTCTATACCCGGAATAACTAAGTAAGCCCTAACTTGTGGAATCTTAATAGCCATCTCATTGCTGAAGTCTAAAGGAAACCCAGAGGAAACTTAATAATATTAAAAGTTGTTTTAAAGGGAGTTCACATTGGTTTGAAGGATATTTTGCTACGCACACAATATCCACCATTGTAAATTCAGAGAACCTAGATTTAGATTCGGAAAACCTACACAGACCTTTACAGCCCTCAGTATATAAATCTAAGAGTATTCTTAAAATGTCCACCAGTGAGGTATTAATCTCTTACAGATAAAATTAAAATTCTGAAAGCCATTGGAACAAAAAATAAAGAAATATAATATAAATATTCCCTCTAGAAATGAGGGGAAACTTGGAACTTTGTGGTAAGAGGTTGGTTTGTCCATGAGTTGCAATGAATAGGGAATAGTCTGTACAGTTTTTCATATCTGACTTGCGACAGAATATTTGAACATATAGAAATTAATGTTGCTGAATTATTTAATAGTTGCATAAATAAATACATGAAAAGAAGAATTAAAGAAACACAAGGCTAAAAAGCCATTTAAAATGAAATCAGAAGCTTCAACAAATATATTTTTCCCTTGCAGTCAGAAAAGTAATTATCAAAATTGTTCAGAATATGTTGCCAATTACTCTACTCCATAACTGCTAACTTTCTCAGTTCTTCTCCTGCCTTTGCTGGGCTCTCTGTCACTGGAAACATCTTAAACCAATTTAAAGTGCTACACCTGAATAAACATGTTGTAAAAGTGTTTATGTATTGAAGTGGGTCAGTTCAAGGTATGGTATTTGGCTGGAACTTCTAATTTCTCTTTTTACTGCAAAAAGGCTGCCAGAAGGAGGAAGTCTGAGCTGAATTAATACATTTGTTACAGTGGAAGTAGAATGGAAACTACTTTAACCACAAATCAAACTGCCTCTTTCATTTACGCCAGTGATAGAGTTTTTCTAAGAAATATAGACTCTGGCATACAGCCACTGTACGTTTGTGTTTGAAAAGGAAACCTATATGCTTATTTCTATAAGGCTGATTCCTATGCTTATTTGTAAGTTCTTTTTCAGGGTGAAGGAGCTAACAGTGCTATAGGTTTGCGGGGCAGATGCTCCTTTGTTGTCCGCGTGACAACCTTTCCAGGCAGCTTAGCGGAGTTCCCAGTACAGTGATGCCGTGCGGGCAGTGCCGGTGCCTGCACCTCCCCATTTAAAAGACCTCCGTGTCCCCCACCCAGCACAGCTGCACAGCTTCACATGACACTGTCTCATTTTCTGACGGTTGAAGGGCTCTGCATAATACATGTATGCACAAAAGCGTTTATGCTGCCAAAATAAATTCTGTTAAGAGCAAGGGTTTATTTGCTAAAATGTCACTGATGCAATTTCAGTGAGTTGTTTTGCTTTCTTTTCTTTTACTGAGGTTTAGATCCTATAATATAGTGAGGTTACCACACAGTCCTGGCTGAACAAATATTTTAAAGAAATGTGCACATCCCTCAGGAACAGAACCAGAGTCAATAATGTCCATATTTCAAATCCTGTTCTCTGGAGTGACTGAACTCCTTCCTACCTTTACTACTGAATGAACATCAGTTTGAGTAACACTGTACGATATTTGTTTTTAAAGTAGAGGTATATTTATTATCCACACTTCTCTTTGCTGCATACTTGCTTTGGGGATATAGAGTTTCACATCGGACACCCAAGTGATGCAAAAACTAGACGACCGCATTACATTATCCTTTTGGTAACCTATAGACTTTAATGGGCCTCATTATTTTTTTACTTCTATAGGTGTGTACAAGAGACTGAATTAAAATATCATTGTATTGAATAAGATATGTAGTGTATGGAGACTACTATTTTATGCAATGGCAAATTACTTGAAAAGCAGTTGAATTGTTGAATTTTTTGCCTTTAAGTTTTCTTCAGCAAAAGGAGGTCAAGATTTCTTGTGTAACTTCAGGATTGTGGACAAAATTATTATTGTGCTTCAGTCAGAGGTGGAACTCCCACTATGGTTTCAGGAGGGGCAGAACCACCCCTCATGTATGCAACTTACAATTTCCATTGCTTTATAGGTCGAAGTATCAATGTTAAATCTGCTGGCCTGATTGGAAGGCATGGGCCTCAGTCAAAACAGCCATTCATGGTTGCGTTCTTCAAGGCAAGTGAAGTGCTTTTCCGTTCTGTCCGAGCAGCCAACAATAAAAGGAAAAACCAGAACCGCAACAAATCCAGTAGTCATCAGGAGTCTTCTAGGATGCCAAGTGTTGGGGGTAAGACAAAGCTACTAGTCTCTGATTTACTAGTCTCTTTACAGTAGTTATGGCACCTGCTCAAATGCAGTGGAGTCACAGCTGCTCATTGGCTGAACTGTTGGAAACTGTTCCTGCTCTATTTCTGTCTGTCTCCACAGCTTTGCTTAAACCACTTTTGTTATGTCAGCCGTGAGAATGATCTAGCTTGTGTGACTCAGTTCACCTGCATGTATCATGGGCTCTTGACAATGTATTTTGGAAAAGGTTGTATCCAAGCTTGAAACTTGTCCTGCGTAGCAGGCAGCTGGATGAGATCCTTGCTGCACATGAAAATGAGGCAGAGAGAGGGCTGTCCCCCAACTAATTCTTCAGAACAGAAGTAGTAGTTCTCCATTAGAGTCCAGAATAAACTGTGCTCCAATTCTTTCCTGAAATCCTCTTTTCATCTAGATGGTAAAGTCACTTTCTAAATATTCTCTTTTTTTGACCAAATAACTCTGCTTTTCAGGGACAGATGTGAAAATGTGTCTTTGTAGAAGTGTGGCAGATCTAGTACCAGTATATCAAAACCTCAATGCAGATGCAATTCTTAAGCACCATCTGTAAGCAAGCAAATTAGTATCTTGCTGTGGAAAGAATTCAGCCGAGTGAAACTCAACTATTTGTGAACATTCATTATGAACAATATGCACTACTTTATCCCATCTCAAAACCTCAAAAAAAAAATGGCAGATTAGAGACCCCTCTCATGTAATGTGTAATTCTTCCCCTGATCTTCTGTATAAGGACAACAACCTTAGCAACCACATACTGCTATTGAACTGGTAAGGAAATCATAGAAATCACTTCAATAACCTATCTTTCACAAGTAAATCACCAGGTTTACCTAGTGATCTACTGGAACTAGATACCACTTTAAGTTTAAAATGAATATTAAAGTATATTCTGAAATAAAAGTTTTACTTGCAGTGCTTGTTACCACTTCAGTAGTGTACTCAGTTTTATTTATGTGTAATTTATATGTAGAAAAAATACACTATTGCTTCTCTAGTTTCAGTGGTGGACTTGGAACATACTGATTTCTGAAATACGTGACTTAGAGGGAGGCATGTGTTCCCTTTGATGATCCTAGGTTTTGTAAAGCCCCTGACATTTGTAAAGGCACCAGGGATATCTCTTTACAACAACAGCGGTATTTTTGTTGTTGTTTGTTTGCTTTTGAATATTGTAAAGTTTTCTGATATTTTGTATAACTATACCACAAGCAGCTCATCTACACAATTAACCCTTAAGAAGTCAGTAAGTCCCCCCAGCATAAGAAGGGCATGGAACTCTTGGAGCAAGTCCAGAGGAGGCCACAAGGATGATCAAAAGGCTGGAACACCTCTCCCATAGAGACAGCCTGAAAGAACTGGGGGTTCTTCAGCCTGGAGAAAAGAAGGCTCTGTTATAACGGCCTTACAGTATCAAAATGGGGACTACAGGAAAGATGGGGGGGGGTTCTTTATCCAGGTGTGTACTGACAAGACAAGGGGAAATGGTTTTAAACTAAAAGAGGGTAAATTTAGATTAGATATGAGGAAGAAATTCTTTCCTGTGAGGGTGGTGAGGCAGTGGCACAGGCTGCCCAGAGAAGCTGTGGATGCCTCCTCCCTAGAGGTGTTCAAAGCTGGGCTGGATGGGGGCTGGGCCTGATCTGGCGCAGGGCAGCCCTTCCCATGACAGGGGGACTGGAAATGGATGATCCTTAAGGTCATTTCCAACCTAAGCCATTCTGTGATTCTATGATTCTATAAATATTGTAGGGGAGTAATCATCAATTAAAAAAAAAAGTCAGCAGCTAGACAATTTTAACATCTAACTATAAGAAAAAGTAACTGCATGCTCTGTAGCATGTAGCATTTGTGATCCATTATGTATAAAATGATATATATTTATAAAATGATGTTATAAAGGAACACTCTCTCCTTGTTAACTGTTTAAACTTCTTCAGACATAGCTTCCAGGAGTACCTGTTCCATGACCTCCCTCACAGAGGTGAGGCTCACCAGTCTGCAGTTTCTTGACTTTCCTCTCTACTCTTCTTACAAATGAGAGTGATGTTTCCATTTTTCCAGTCACCAAGGACTTCACCTGACAGACGTGACTTTTCAAATATGATGGACTGGCTTGGCAATTACATCAGCCAGGTCATTCAGGACCCTGAAACGCATGTCAAGGAAAAGCTTTGCCCTTTTCTTCCTATACACCAGTCCCAGGAACTGAATAAGTGCATCTTTTTGGGAGAAAGATGAGTTTCCTAGTTCTGCACAGCTTCCAGTGAGGACTAGTGGTTTAGAAGTCTAATTCTTCTCTTCATATTTAAACCAAAGAAAAACTCAAAGAATTCTGCCCATCATCTTCCTCAGAGTGGTATCTGAAGCCACGCTCAATTGCACCCTCATGCAAGACACAGTTAAAGTAAATGACACAGTGATGGGCAAAAGTTACCATGTGATATAGGTCCTTGTTTCCACACTTATTCCACAACCTAATATCTACTGCATCTTAGTCAGACTTCAACAGTGAAAAATGCAGCTAGATGTTATATAGCCAAAGCCAGATAGATACGCTGCCACTTACATGTCACAGAGTTCAATTATATTTTTCTTTTCATGCTAATCCCCAATTTACTTTGGCCGTTCCTTCTTTTTCTTTTCACTTTTCTCCTTTTTCTCTCCATCTTTTTCTGTTTCTTTTTCCCTCCTCTTTTTTCCCCTTTCCTTCTTCCTCTTTGCCTTTTGTCTTTCCTCTTTTATCTCCTTTCTTTTGCATGTTTCTGGACTCTAGCAATTAGCTTTACTATAGTCTCAGCACATCAAAAAGGACAGCCCTTCTAGGCAGCTCAGTTCTTCCCTTCCACTGGAAAACACATTTTTGAAGTATTCATGAGGATATACACAAACAGAGTATTGAGAAAATAAAATCTACATGCATCAGTTATTCTAGTAGCTGGGCAGATGTTCACAGATTTGGCATCAGGATCCTCCTACCACTAAAAATCTTCAAGGGAACATGTAGTGCATTCAGACTGCGCCTGCCTGCTATGCACAAAGGATTGAAGTGTTTATTACTTACTCATTTATACTGTGGTTGAGCTGCAGTTAAAAGGAAAAAAATAAAACAATGAAAATTTGTTCCCAAAGTACTTCATAAACTCTACCTTGAAACAAAGTCTGGCTTTATTTTCTTCTTTTGAATGTTACCTAAAATGAATTACGGTGGAATTGGGCACTAGAAAATATCCATATTTAAATAATTAATGATGATTCATACTATGAAGTTAAACAGTAAACCTACATAATATTTTGTCATAATGCAGTGAGATAATAGCAAAAAACAATGCTTAACTATGCATTTATTGATTGGTGTCACATTAAGAATGCTGTACTTTATGATAGTAGAGATATATATATACATAGTTTACATTTTTGTTTTCCTTGGGGAAAAAAAAATCTTTGAAATTCTTTTATTTTGCCCTCCTTCCACAGCTCCTGCTTCACAGGGCTTTGGACCATAACTACAATCCCCAGACAGCATAGGAATAATGCTTCTTAGCCACAATACCTACAGCATTGATTCTTGACAGAATAAGCATATGGGCCTTGAAGTTGCAGTATGTGAAACTGGATCCCTGGCATCAGACCTTAGTATAAATGTCACATTTGATACCTACATGCAATGTTACATTACACGAAACTTGTATGAAAGATAGAAGTCAAGGAAGGAATATATATTTGCCTAAGTTTAACTTTCTTCTTAAGTGTGTGGATTAGATGGTTTGTGGACTCATGTCTTCATATTAATTGCAGACCATCGTATCAGGTAAGCTGGTGTGTGTGGTATTTGAGTAATTCAGAGCATTAAGACAATCACTACATCTAAACACTGATGCACATAATTATTATACAGTCTTTCTCCTTTAACTGTAGAAGTTCTGCTACATTCTGATACTAAAACTTCTATATTTATTCTTAAATATGGAAATGTTATGACTGAGACAACCTGCAAAAGCACAACCTTCAGCTTTCATTAGTTTGTCCACTCAGACTCTATATAAATACATATTATGACTTTCCTGACTGCTTCATATGCATAACTTTCCCTATTTTTTCAGTCAGAGCATTCTATATGACTGAAATTAAAATTCTTATTAATGGCTTGAAACATAAAAACTCAATATTTACTTCCTACAAACACTGATTTTAGTCAAAATCAGTATACAGATCCTTGTAAAAAGTGATCAGTGAAATAC
This sequence comes from Pavo muticus, assembly GCA_016647715.1. Classification (NCBI taxonomy): domain Eukaryota; kingdom Metazoa; phylum Chordata; class Aves; order Galliformes; family Phasianidae; genus Pavo; species Pavo muticus. The sequence continues at coordinate 1,035,161 of JACDJE010000142.1, read as the reverse complement.
AGGTCAAATGTTTTCACTTAAAGTTCCTTTGCACTCCCCTGCTTTCACCTTACTGCTAATGTATGTGAAGAGCAAACTAGACTATTATGGGCAACTCAGCACATGGAATGATCAAGAGTTCTTGATTAAACTAAAAGCATATAGCCTTTTGAAAACTCTTAATGTCTTAGAGTATCCTGCCTTGCTTCCAGTGGCTATTCCAGAAAGACATAGAACATCAATAGGATGTGGGCATATATTTTGACCCTATGTACCCTGGGGCAACTGTGGATATCTGACATGGCAGCAGGTAACTAACTACTTGTGGAGAACTGAGCTGAACCTTTAATGCCTACCACTGAGAATCAGTCCATTAAGAGCTAGAAAAATGTCATAGGAAAAAAGGTAGTATTTATCATTAAAAAGAAAAGAGGATTTGGGTGTTACAGCTTAGAAAGCCTAATTTACCACCCATGATGATACTACAACAAATTATTCAGTATTGCAAATGTTTATATCTTGACTTGTGAACAGCTTTTGATACTATCTCACAAGACATTCTGAGGCCCAGGTGCATTCAACAGAAGTGTGTTAAAAAGAAATAAAGAAAGAAAAAGAAGGAAAGGAAGGAAAGGAAGGAAAGGAAGGAAGAAAGGAAGAAAGGAAGAAAGGAAGGAAGGAAGGAAGGAAGGAAGGAAGGAAGAAAGAGAGAGAAAGAAAAAGAAAAAAGGAAGGAAGGAAGGAAAGAGAAAGGAACAGAGAAAGAAAAGAAAGAAAATCATATTCAAATAGCATGTTACTAATAAAAGTAAAATTTGGTTGGGTATTTTTAATGATATCTCATTGAATCTCTTCTGGATCTGATTCAGTCCAACATTTTATTGGTAATTTGGATGATTGATGACTCCCCCAGATCTGGTAACTTCTGTGAACTTGCTGAGAGCACACTCTGTCCCTTTGTCCAGGTTGCTAACAAAGACAGTTAAAAGTATTGGCACCAGTATCGGTTCTTAAGGGACACCTCTAGCAACCAGCTGCCAGCTGGACTTCATACCACTGATCACAAAACTTTGAGCCCAGCAGTCCAGCCAAGTTACCACCCATTATATTCTTTACCTATCCAAAACACATCTGATCAATTTGGCTGTAAGAATACTATGGAAGACCTCTTAAAAAACTTTCCAAAAGGAGTGGGAACAATACCCAGTTGCAACTAGCCCACAGAGCCCTTCTTGTTCTCCATAATGCCTGGACCAAGGCTTTCAGGAGGATTTGATCCACAGATTTCACAGAAACTGAGGTTAAGCTGATTACTCTTCCTGAAGATGGGTGTGGTGTTTTCCACTTGTGAATCATGAGAAATATCCCTCAGTCATAATGAACGCTCAAAAATGGCAGGGAGTGACTTTGTAATGATGTTGATCAACTCATTCTCCACCTTTAAACTCATGCCTTCTGCTCACATAGACCTGTATATCTTTGATTTGCTTAAATACTTTCTAACTCTATTTATTTTACTGTGTGGATAGAGTTTCAGCCACTAGGCTCAGGAACTCGGGATTACTTAAGGCAAATCTTGCTAGTAAAAAACAAGGTAAATAAGGTACCGAGTAGCATTACTGTTCTGAGTCCTTGTCACTAAGGTTCTCTGCGTGGTTGAGCAATGGATCTGTATTTTTCTTAATTTTTCTCTTGTTCTGAATATACCTATAGAAGCCTTTCTAGTTACTCTTCATATTCATCAAAGTTTCAACTGCAGCTGAGCTCTGGCTTTCCTACTACTCTTCCCTGTATGCTCAGGAAATATGTCTATGTTATTTCTCATTTTACATCAATATTACAATTATTTATTAATTGAATTTGAGCTCAGTCAAGAGTTTACTGTTCAGCCATAGTAGCTTTGCGCTACTGTCTGCTTGACTTGCATGCCTGATCCTTCTCAGAGGTTCTCCTGGCAGATCAGATCAGCCAGCTATACCAAGCTCCTTTGGACTCCAGCTCAGTTTCCCAAAAGATCACACTGAGAAGACCTCTGAGTCTGAAACCTGTCCTGTTCTCCTGAAGCCCAGGTTTGCAATTCTCTTGTTGATCTTCATCACCTCTTTTGAACCTTCAGCTCTGTGATTGAATGGTTTTAGCAGATCTCATCAATATTCTCAACCCTAATTTGTTCTTTGTTCATTGATTTACACAAATTCAACAGAATAGCCAGCAGTACTTCAAAAAAAGTATCTGAAGTAGATCATTTGGCAGTGTGATTTTGCTTTAAAATTCCCATTCTGTGGCTTATTGCTAGAAAATCATCCAGAAACCACAGGAAATAATTATTTTACTTCATGTAGCACTATCTCCAGTTTTGAACATCACATCTTCAGAAAGACACAGATAAACTGAGAAGAATTCAGAGAATCGACAATAGCACAGATGAGGGTAGTTGACAAGAAGCAACTAGTAAATTTGTAGAAAAGCTCATTTACATCTTTTGCAGACCTGGTGAGGCAATACAACAGGTTATCTCAGATGCTGTAGAACTCACTCTCTTGGAAGTTTTTAACTATATGTTGGGCAAATAACTGTAAGCAATACTCAATATATACTGATTCCATCTTATAGCAGAAAGATTAAGTTATCACGGAGCTTTTTTACAGCCTACCAATCCTGTGACTTCATGGTGCTTAACTGTAAGCTTTAATTAATGGAATTACTAATATTTCTAAATATATATGTAAGCTTTTCATTCAATTAAGCTGTAAGGAACCTTGCAGGATCTGAAAACTAATTCTAGAAGAACCACCTTCTTCTCTCTTCTACAGTTTCTGTGGCATGTCATGGAGTTCCTCCTCCTCAACCAAAAGCCCTTCCATATTATTCTAGGGTACAATGAAAATTGATTTTTTTTTTTCATTTTATGTGAAAAAGTTCTCTCTTTTAATTTTCCAAGAACTTTTCAGCAAAGACTGTCCTATCCCAGCTTCAAGATTTTCAGTGCTAACAACTATTCAAAAAATACTGCTCCCTTGCATATCTCATTGACACTCAGTTTAGAGCATTAGCATCCAGGGTGCTAATGGGGTGAAGGCATGACCACACCCACACCACCTTCATTTCCTGTTACTCAGGGGCAGTAAGGAACAAATACTACATTTTCTCAAGGCTTAAGGTTGTCCTGGAGAAGAACACATGGTAGGTTCTGCATGTCCTTCAATCCCGACACATCTCTCACTGCCTGGAAACATTCAGACCTTTAAAAAGCAGCTGTGATTATACTCATGTACATTATTAGATCTAAAACTACAGATAATTTACTGATTGATGTTTCCAGAAAATATGATTTAAAAAAAGAGTACAAAACATGCTAATATTTAAATAATAGACTTCTTGGAGTTTTGTTGATTGAGGACCAATCATGATTAAATCTGTGCCAACATGCTGAAGACTTCAGTATACCCTGGATCAGGCTGTTGGTGTACTGCTTTAATTACCTGTGCAGATATTATCAGAATTGTTACTTAGCTAGCAAGCAAGCATAAGTCATATTAACCTTCTTTTCCTAGAATTGTCTCATTCCTGCAGTATGCACACACTGCATCAGGCTAACATTGGTGATTCTGAGTATCCTACTTTACATTGCCTTTACGATCAGCTCTAGGAGTATAAATGACAGTATGGTTGTCACTTTCCTTTGAATAGTTTAGTCAGGAGTTCAAAAACAGCAATCTCTTTTCAGTTCTAACAGTGTTTCTTAAAAAAAAAAAATTAATTTTTCTTTTCTTCCTATAGATTATAACACAAGTGAGCAAAAGCAAGCCTGTAAGAAACATGAACTTTACGTCAGTTTCCGAGATTTGGGATGGCAGGTATCGTTACAAATTCTGTTTCCTATCAATGCTAATTGGGACAGTCTAGTTCACAGTCCCCCAGGATTTACAGTACGTTTTCCTCATGGTAACTGGTATTTCACTGATGAGAGACAAATTCTTTAAATGCATTCTGTAATGAAACCCTATCACTATCTCTCTACCTTTTTTGGTGCTGTTCTCTTAATCATTTTGCAAACTTTACTGGCTTTATGATCTGAATACATTTGCTGAAAGATCAGTCTGAACCATTACTCATGATCTGTGTAGGTCTGCAGTAAACGAAACCTAAATCCCCACATTTGTTAGTAAAGGAACTTTTGAAATTTGCCCTCAAATTTTCCCTGCTCCAGTCTTCTGTGAGTCAAAGGGATTTCACCAGGCTTGGATCCATAGACAGTGAGAACTTACTTACATTACTGTTCAGTGGTCTTAAAACACCAATGCCAAATTGACACAAGTCCTAGGAAAAACTCTGTCTTTTGTAAAATAATAAGAAAAAGAAGATATTTCTAGTAAAGGGCCACAAAGACAGAAGTAGAGTTATTATGAAATAATAATAAAATAATAATAAAATAAAATAGAGAACAGTCTAGATGTTCTTTGGCTCCACTCAAATTCTGAATTTTGTAGTATGTTTATACTCACAGCAGCCTGGAGAAGTACGAATTTTATTTTCACAAGTTTGCAGAGCATAAGTATCCCGTCTGTGATGACAGAGCAGGCTTGTGATATTGACTTGAGCTCAGGCTTCTGAACAAGTCAACATTGTCTGTCTTTTTCAGGTATCACCAGTTCTTTCCTCTTTCTGCTGAAACATGAAATTCTGATATGCCCCATGATACACAAGGCTCGCAGATCAGTCAGTCAAGGTGGTCATAGAAAAAAGAATTATTTTTTTTTTTCCCACAAAGAATACTTGAAAAAATCAAAGTTGCAGATGGAGATCCAAAGTTACACTGTATAATATTTTATCCGTGAGACTCAGGATGGAATAAGATTAAAAAAAAAAACAAAAAAAAACCACGAAATAGATTATCTCCTTTCTTCCCATGGCAAATCCATTACCTTTGCCTAGCAAAGGAGGAATTCAGCAAACTAAACACATAGATTGGTTAACATTTTTTAATATTTTCCTTCATATGTTCTTTTCCCTGTACAGTCTGTGTTGCTAGATGTTCTCAAAATTAATGATTCAGTGGCATTCAACTGAGTAATCTCTAGTAGCCTCATGTAATATTACAATTAATAGTATTGAATACGATGAAGAAAAAGAGGACACATTTTAATTACGTTTATTACACAAAAAAAGCAGTAAATAATTTAAGTCTGGGAAGAAAAGTATGCTAATAAGTATGTTTGGACCTTTAATTCCCTTTACAGCTTCATTAGTTAGTATTCAGTTCAGTTTAATTTAATTTTCATTGGAGTTTTACAGGAAGAAAGCAAATACTTTCATTTTTTTGGCAAAAAAAAGCATATTAACATGCCATGTTCTGAAGTTCATTTTGTCCTTGGACAAGCCTTAGTTAGTCTGATATAGTTTTACACTCTCTGTGTGAAAAGAATAAAATTGAGTGAATTTATTTGTTGTGATTTTAGGACTGGATTATTGCACCAGAGGGCTATGCTGCATTTTACTGTGATGGAGAGTGTTCCTTTCCCCTCAACGCCCACATGAACGCAACAAACCATGCCATTGTTCAGACACTGGTATGTCTCTGCCTTGTTACACTTCCCTATTTCACACTTGTGTCTTGGGACAGGGCCTGTCTCTTCCTCTCTGTTTACTACCACTGGATTTTCATTATTTCTGTGAAATTACCTATTTCAAGGACATGACTTGATGATTACACTGGAGAACAGATGAATTGTCCAGAATGGCCTGTGTGATAGGTTTCCCTTCAATTTCAAAAACAATAATACATGAGAAGATTGTGTCTTGTTATTGAAGCACTGTGTAGACAGGAACCAAAGGGGGTCTCTGGTTCCCCTGATTTTTTTTTTTTTTTTTGCAGCTTATTGAAGCTCCATGTTAACATCTACATGCTATTCCTTCCAGAAATGTTGACACTTGGCCACTCTGTGGACCTCTGTCGTCAACTGTTGGCAAAAAACTTAAAATGTAATTGAATGTGAAGCTTTGCAAGCAGATGCATTTGCACGTAAGAAATTGTGTTCAGTCATGCCTGGCTAACAAATACAACTTATAAGTAAGTGTGCTTGGATTTGTTGCTCTGCCTGGTACATGTAAAAGAATTGCAGCCAGCTTTTTGTCTCTGCCAGTTCTTATGTTAGTCCTGTGCATCAGCCAGAGCTGCCAAAAGGATGATCTTAGTTGGATCAGCTCATAAGGCCTCCTCCAGCCCACAAGTGTTCAGCTACGGTTTGGTAAACACAGCAGCTCCAGAAATCAGGACCTTTAGAATGCCATGCCACAGGTCTGATGAATGGTCATGATTTTTCAAACGCGGCAGCTGAGGAATTGGCTCTGAAATTCATTAGTATTAAAAGACTGATTAAGAAGTGGAGGAATGAGATACAATAAGCAAGAAAGGAGTGGGAGTATGAAATGAGAAGATAAAATGGTTGTCATTGCTTATGAGTTTCTGGAAATGTCAAAGCACTTACTCGCCTGAAATCAGAGAAACATGGTTTTGTGATCTTTGATTTTGATTGAAAAAAAATGACAAAGCAAGTAGGCCTGAAAAGCCTTTTTAACTTCAGAAAAGAGTACAGCTGTCACCTTCCTGGGCAAAACCAAAAGAAAGGAAAAGAAAATGAAAAGAAATTTTGGTTTTCCCTGATTATTTTTGATAGAAAATAAACTTCGCTTGTGAGAATTGCTATGTTACATGAAAGGGATATTTTTAGAAACTCACCATGTGCTGAGATCCATCCCTTTCCATTCAACTTCTCATTTATGTACCTTCTCCAAGCCCAGCCACCAGTGTAACATTATTCCTCTACCCCAGAACTGAAGCCAGCAAGATTGACAAAAAGAAAAATCAGAGGCTGGGAATATACAAAATTGTGATAGGACGTTCAGGTGAAGGGGAACAGCAAATGCCACTTGGCAAGGAATATAGCGGTGTGCCTAGGAGATGATGAAGAACAAAATCCACGCAGTCTTGAACTGAAAAGAAATAGGTCAGCAAAGGAAAAGTTTATCATTATGTAAACACTGCCCAGAAAAATTACCAATAACACTGAGATCCTCAAGTTAGAGTTCCCTGCTACAATTATGAGCTGTTAAATAAGAAGTGGCCCAGTGCTATTTTCTCTTGTGCATCTACTCTTTCCAAAAACAATTAATTTCCTATGTTTAAGAAATTTCTGTAGATTGTCCACTTTTTAAAAATTGGATGCTTAGATTTTCTCTCATTTTTATGGCCTTTCTGGAATAGTATGTCTCCCTCTGCATATACTGTACATGCGTCCAGTTGTGCAGCCAAAAAATCAAGAGGCTAATTAAATTTTAACTGCACATAAATTAGATGAGATAACAGTAGTTGAATGCTTTATGGTTTAAATTATGCGCAATTCAGATTTACACAAGGTGTGCACATGGGGATGGCTTGAGAAACAGTTATTCATGCACCCCACCCTCATCCAAATGTAATCATCTCTCAGCCATACTGATTACACCATTCTAAAAAAGCCCGCTCTTTTGGGTTGGGAAGTGATTGTTCCTTGGTACCCCTCCAAACTTTACTCATTTTTTTTTTTCTCTTTTGTAACAAGCATAGGAGAAATGTTGGGCAAGTACCTTTCTCTTTTTCTGAGGTTTAACTTAGGTAGACAGAACATACAGATACATATAAATACAAGAAAGGCTGTATTTAATGAATTATATTATCTTTCTTCTCCAGTCAACCTCTGAAAATGTGTTGGCTTAGAAATAATCTCATGAATTTCAGTTCAGGGCATCAGCAGGTAGACTCACGCTGTCTTCCAGGCTTTTGAAATTCTACCTTTTGTAAAGATGCTCCCTCTTCTCCATGCTGTGGGCATTGCTGTTGTGAGGGGCTGCAGGGCGTTGGAGCTGGCAAGGCAGGGGCTGGTGGAACCAGGAGTTGTAGTGGGGCAAACATCTGTTCAGACATGGCACAGACATTCTTTTCTTCAGTGCTTTGCTATTCATTTGTTAAACTGTTTTTAAATGTGTCTAAACCCTTTCTAAACTGTTTCTTCAGGATTTATTATTGCTCATTTCAAAAGACCTTCTCATGGTAACAGTTATGTAAAAATCGTTTCCTGATAGACTGTTCTCTGTTGTCTGGCAAAGACTCGGGGCTTATATCACTGTAAGACAGATGGCTCTAACAGATTTACAAAGACTTAACATACAAATGAAACCTATTACTGCTGAAGTCTTCATCCATGCCTTAATAATCTCTTGCCCTCTCTCTATTACAACTCCCTCCTTTCTGGCCTCCCCAGTTTCCAAGTCTTCAGCATGTGCAGAATATTACATCCAACCTTCTTTCAAGTACAAAGAACTTGTATTTCCCCCATTTTCAGATATTTCCACTAGATCTTGTTCTTTCTGGGATCCTGTTCAAAACTGTTTTTCTTCTCTTTAACCTTTCATTGATATATTTCAGCCTAGTGTACAGAAAGCCTTCTCTGTCTCGGTCCTTTCCCCAAACTTCCTGTCCAGCTGGCACTCACCTTTGTAAATTGATTTTGACTTCAGTAGAAGTAGAGCTGGATGCACAGACACCTAGATAAGACCTTAAAATACACTCATGCTGTCAGAAAATGCACATCTTACTCTTTCATAGACTGAGAACAGTGTTTCAATATGAGCCTTTGCCTGCACAGCATTTGCTTTCTGTCACAACTTTCTTCCATGCTGAGACTCTATGCAAGAAAGCTTTTTAGCACATGCCGGAGTCTTGGTGAGACAAGGGACATGAGCATGTGCTTCATGTTAAGCATCGTCCTCAGCAGAGATGGTACTAACATATGTGTTTTCCCAAACTGCAGCCTAACTTCAGCTCTTTTCTAAATTTCATCTGAAAACCAACTTTGTATCTTGGCCGCTTCTCCTCACTTAACTCTCCATCTGCTATTATTGCATAACACTGCCCGCAGGATTGAAATCAGAGCAACATTCTGGAGGTAAGCTCTGCTTTAAAGTCGCTAACTGAGGAAAATCTGCAACCACAGAACTGAATTGCAAAGACGTGTCTTGTTCTGACGTTGCCCTTGTACCTCTCCATTTGATATATGAGCTATGTATTTCTCTGTCTTTCAGGTTCATTTGATGTTCCCTGATCATGTACCAAAGCCGTGCTGTGCACCAACAAAACTGAATGCCATCTCCGTGCTCTACTTTGATGACAGTTCCAACGTTATTTTAAAGAAATACAGGAATATGGTGGTGCGTTCATGTGGCTGCCACTAGGATGAAAAAAGTAATAATCGAAAGCAGAGGGGTTTATTCAGAATTGTAATAAAGTCAAGATATAGGCCTTGCTGATGAGAAGGCAGTTCTAAATTTATTCCATTTCATGTCATCTCTCATTTAAATGTACAGTATAATGTATATAGCAGCTTTTATTTATTTAAAAGTATATAGTTTCTTTTGTATGAGCAAAATTTCAAAATCATTTATTTTATGGGTCACCTTACTAAGCAGTAGAACTTCAGAAACGATTTTTTTTGAATTGAACATACTGGAACCTACGTAATTCCATTTCCGTCCTTTAAAGTAAAACCTTTGTATTGATTTTTTTAAAGTTAGTAACTCCTGAACTTCTGTAACTGCTTCATATTGTTTAAAGAACTAAAATACGTTTGGTCATATTGTGCCAGTGAAAACTGTGGAGGGATATTTATTTAGAAAAAGGCACAGAAAAAAAAATAAACAAGACTGCTTGGCCAAACAGATCTTTTTCTTTTAGAAGTTCTGCTCCATTAGAAAAAGTGAAATGTTGAACAGTGTTAAAGTAAATAAATAGTAGATAGAAAATGGAAGTGAAGAGATTGCACATGTAACTATTTTCTTTAACGAGATGAGTGTAACTGAAGGAGCGTGCTACTTCTGGGCCTGTGGGCTGCAGGGTTTGCAAAAGGCTCAGAGCTTTGGGAATTCTGCGGGGACAGACTCTAGCCTCTATATCTGACCTTCCAAGTTAATACTAAACATCGAACTACAACGTTCTTACCTCAATTCACATCAGTCCATTATCCATCACAGCATGCTACCGTGGCAAATATTTTTTATAATAATAGCAGAAGGTGAAATCAAACAAAAACCCACACAAGCCGTACCGTCACATAGGTGAAGTTATCATATACATGTCTGTAATGGTGGCTGTTCACATGGAAAGATGAAAAATACCATTCATAAGGAGCTGCTGGGTAATTTGCAGCCTACGGTCAGTCCCATCTTCTTTCCTAGTAGGTTTAGTTTAAATAATGAGATGTAAGATTGGGTATCTTTCCTTTTTTCAGCATCAATTTTTATAACTTTGAAATTTCTTAAATCCATACATATATTTTTTCATTTCCCTACATTTCTGGCCTCAAATAAAATCCTGTGGTTGTGAATTGCACAATTTATAATGGTAGCATTGCCATTCTCACCACCAGCACCCATATGCTTATTTTCAATTGAACACATTTGTAAACTTTGGACACCCCTTTGTTCTAGCATTATGAAAATGAGAAAATTGAAACTCCATTTTCTCTTTATTAAATGGTTAACCTTAATACGCTTTTATCTTGAACTACCTTGATTAAAAATGCTTTTTAACAGTTCTCAGAGTGTTGTTAGTAAGTGAGTAGTACATACCAGTTTCTCCTTAGACAATCTATTCATGTAGATGATGGCTTCAGTGGTTATTTAAGGCACATTTCAAAAAACTCAGATTAAAACAGACTGATAAAATCAGCATGTGTGTGTGACTGTGTATGCACGCGAATGTGCAGCTGTCTTTTTTGCAGAAACTAATTTATTTTATCTTGCTACTGGAGTATTACATACATCTTTTTATGCATACACACAGATTTTTGAAAAATGAAGAGTTCTGATTTCTGTCTTCAGAGCTCTATCTCCTTAATACAAACGATTCCATTTTACGCTTTCGGTTCTGCCTTATACATACATTACCAACATATTTATGTCTAGTGCGGTTCGTGCGCAAAGATTTATATCAAATTATTATGTCTCCAATTGAATTACCAATATGGAACAGTTAAATAAAAGAAAGTTAAATTCCTGAGTTATTTTCAAAAAAAATTCAGGTTGCTGTATAAATTGGGCAGGAGGATATGCTTTTTAGAAGTTGATTTTTTCTAAATAGAATTTGATGAAAACTACATTCTGGGTACATTAAGTAATATATTTTTAAATAATGGTGTACCATTTTGAGAATAAGAAAATGAAGATTATTGTTATATTATTCTATAAAATATGCTGTTGGAATATGTTTCTGTATTTTGAGACATAATAAACCTGTAATACTACTTTGTTCTGCTGTGATTTTGCTTCTGAGACATGTGACAAAGTGACGCCCACTTCATATCTTATTTTAAAGGTAAAAGCAAGAGATTGCTTAGAGTTATTCATAGATTTTGTTGCAGTTCATTTTTATTACAGACATTTTGCAAAATGACTTTTGTTATGTCTTCTGATATGTCCTGTATTTTTTTAAGCTGCAGCTGGTTGAACCATCTACCCTATTAATAATTATCACACCTTGAAATCATACCTCCAAACTGCTTGCATTCCACACAAAATATACTAGAAATGCAGAAATAATTTTTTAAATTCTCCTTAAATACCTAACTAATCATTCATCTATTTGAAAGGAAGGATATTGGCACCCTCTGCATGCTCTGAATAAGGTTATATATGTATGCTTTCATATAAGCTGGTTCAGTCACCCCTTCTCCAAGACTACTGTACAGGGCTTTTTGTTCTTTTGCTAGGTCCTATCAAATATCTGTGATTTTATATATATTTATACATAACATATACACATATAAGTGTACATATAATGTGTATGTAAATGCATTAAATTATATTATCGTATATATAATCTGTACTCATTTATATAACTGCTAAAATAATTCCATTATCATTTAGGATAATTGAGACTTCTTTTTAAAGTTGCTCAAATTTTCTGGATCCTTAACAACTGGGAAGAGTCTATAGAGTTAAAAAAGGGAAAAACAGAGTAGACTGTACAAAATCAGTGTTTCATTCTGGGCCAGAACACCTTAATTTTCAACTTACTTGTAATGTCAACACTATAGCTGTACATCGTTGGCCAAAATCAAATGTTTATAGGATGCTACCAGTGACAGTTTCTATGGCATAGAAGAATTCAAATCGTAGAAGTCAAAGCTGAAAGGTGTACAGCATTCCAGCAGCAATTATTCAATTTTCCTTTAAAAGTGCATAGTCCTGTAAGACCTTATGAAGACAAGGTGAGCTCTGAGTGACTGAAGAGCAGAGCATCTGTAAATTCTCTGGTGTGCTGCGCTGTGTACCACATAACAGTCTGCCTTCAGTTTGGAATTTGATGGGCATCTCTGCTCTGTCTGGATGTCCATTTCAACAAAGTATTCACAGTGTCAAGTATTTCTGATTTTGGCCAGAGGTAAAAACCTTTAATTAATCAGGGAATACGTGGGAAAGACTTGCTGATAGTCAAAAACGTGCTTTTTCAGATTGCATTTGCCCTTCTAATGCAAGATGAAGCTAAAAATTAAATTCATATAAAGCCATCTGGTAACAACATAGCGGCACATCCAATCACTATGAAACTCAGCTAGAGATACCTCTGACAAGCATTGGCATGGATGTCTGTGAGCAAAAAGGATGATCTTACTCCATTCTGTTCTTGCTCTGTCGCATATCTCTCTGAACGTTTATCCTGACTGACACGTTCCTTCTGACCCTATGACTCTACTTTTTGCAGGGCCTGTTTACATTTTTAGATAAATCTGTGTTTGTGTTGAGTGATTAGGCAGGTAATATAAAGGAGCCGTGTGAGAAGTTCAGATATCTTCAGGAGTAAGAAACCAGTCCCGTGCAGCTGTTTGTTTTGCATGCTACGTGTACCTATAGGACTAGAAGTCAGTATTTTGTCTTGGTATTATGATAGAAGTCAAATGTCAGACAATTTGGGGCTTTGCTGTATTAAATAATATGTACCTGGTGCTGTGAGTTACATCTCTAGATCACTGGAACTATGTCTTTTTTTAGGGACAGTACAGAGAAATTGCACTTTTGGGTTACAGTTCACCTATCTCTTCACAAAGTGTGTTAAGAACAGTGGCTGTGCTATAGGCCTTGTCTGAGCAACTGCAGGAAAATGATCTCTGACACTTTTCAAATACCACTGCATTGTGAAATTGCTGGTTTTTATCACATGGGAGGTCAGACACTTCTGTTTTCTCAACAATTTACCGGAAAACCATTTTTCTAGATTGTTGACTGCATATTTTTCTGTTCAATTTTTTTCTCTCCTTGTCTTCTGAAGCTTCTACCAACTTCTTTGTAAATTGACTTAAAGATGACTCTAAAGGTGGTAGAAAAGATCTTAGGCTTCTACTCATAAAATTCTGAACTGTTTCAGTATTAACCAAGGGCTTCTAACAACGAAGACTTTAAAATCATATTCTTTGCAGGCTCTACCAACTGTTCTGCTCACACATTCATCTGCGCATTGAGAGAATCTGACATGTGGTGCTTGAATGACGAACGGGCCACATGTGAATTATACAGCATTATCTGTTACTATCTCATCTGCAGTCAGAGAAGTTACAAACTGTGATTTACAGCATGTTACTGGATACTTGCTCACATGGCTTGAGCAAGAGCTTGATTAAAAACAAAAGAAAACTGAACAAAAAATCCAACAAAAAGCAGTGAGAGTAGGTTTTCTTGCCATCTTAATTCAAATAAATCAGCACCAAACATGGTACATGAGGAATCAGGAATCTCATACGAATTAAATGGACCTTTTGTATTCTGTTTTCCATATTTACAACACATGACACAGGCACTTACTATATTTTTTTGTGTTCTGTTCCTGCATTTTTTTTTGCTGCCAGATGGGCACCATCAATTATTATTATTAATACGAATAGATATTTCCATTGCTCTAGCAGATGTTAATGCTAAAAGACGTGTTACTATTATCCCTACCTTGCAGGCACAGAGAGGTGGAGACATTTGCCTGAGATAAGAGCAGAGGAGAAGCAATATAATGGCGACAACTAGACAAACTCAGTGTCCCAGTGCTCTAAGCACTGCTTGTGGAGTGACAGATACACTTCACAGTCCTGTCCCTGCAGATCAGATCCCTTACTGACTGTAGGCTTTATGAGGATGTATAATTTACATTTATCAAGTACTTTACTAGTTTTATGATTTTTTTGTGAGAATGATAATGCCCAGATAAAATCAAAGCATGTGCAGGTGCAAGAGTGGTTATATTTTGAAGGTACTTCTGTGGACACAACCAAGATCTCCTCAAAGTAGATCTTGGAACATCTTTTTCAGCAGAGTTGTAAATCTGCACCAGTAGGGCTGAAGGCTTCCCTCCCTCTTCTTCTTTGCATGCTTCTCCTGCTCAGTGGGATGTTCAGCAATGAGTTAAGAGTGTGTTATGAACTCCATAGCAGGGGACCTCGGGGCAGATGTTGGCTGGAGATATGAGAAAAACATATTTTCTAGGGAACAGTTCTCTGAAAGAGAAATTGAAGCAAAGATGTGGGAACTTGTATAACTTGTTCTGGTCTCTTCTGGGTCTCCAACTGACTTGTGAGCAGACACATTTGTAAAAATGAGAAAGATCTTCAACTAACTTGTGAGAGAAACCTTGGAGGGGGCTTTTTGTCTGACCCTCAGAAGTCCTTCCACAAAGGAGAAATCCAGGCTCAAACCTAGAGCTACACAGCTGCACAGCGACCAAAAGTTGGACAAGACTTGGGAGAAAAACATGGCACATACATCAAACTCCCTAAATTGATCTAATTGAAAAACAACACTTTTCATGCTTGCTTATTTTCTTGGTCGCTGAGCTGTCTTTTATTGACTTGCCACAAGAAAGAGTGTTCTCTTTTATTTGGGCCAATTATATACCCACCACTGGGATTCCTTTTCAAAATGAGTGTTTCTTCCTTAACCCCTGAAACAACTCTTTTCAGCCTTCTCTGCATGTTATCTGCTTTATTGTTCAAGACTAACAGCTCCCACAGGGAATGCTCTTCCCTAGACTGTGCTGCAGGGATGGAACAAAGACAAGACCTGCCAAGTTGGTTACTTGTTTAATTGGGATGTGAAACTTTGAGAAACCAATTTGCTGACATTTCCTTTCTTTTTCTTCACACGTGTTTGGGATTTTTCTTGGTTTGATATCATGCTATAAATGCTTGTGGGTAAAGATGTGTAGGTAAGTGCATAGAGTCTCACTAAATCTTCTTTTGAAGAGAATTTGTGTATTTAGCAGGGGAAAAAAAAAAAACATCATAATTGGATGCAGAATGGATACAGATACTAAAAAATAATAAGGAAAAAAACTATTGATCTTCATTAAATTTCATGTTTTGCAATCTATTAATGCAGACAAAATTAAAGACTTGCTAATTAGCAGGATCTACATTTCTTACCATTGGACTTACACCCATGGACCAGATATTTACTCTCAGACACACTAATGTCAATCCACCAATATTATAGTGGCCTTGAAATCCTCATAAACATATGTCTTATTCTCTCTGTTTATCTTTGCTTGTGCCAGAATACAAATTAACTTCTTAATTCTCAATTTTCTTCTCACAATCAAGCCACTATGCTTTTGCTCTTTCACCTATCCACAACAAAAAAATAGGCTGAAGATCATGACTTAAAATTCTGGGGGGAAAAAATATCTCACTTCAGAACTGAACTGAAATTCCAAAACTTCCATTAAGAGTTTAAATAAAAGATCATGACAACATTAGAGAGTGGAAGAGCCCAGACCTAGGTTGCTGGGGCAGGGGACCCAGGGCTGGCCCACAGCTGGTAGGAGCCAGCAGCCTCAGAGGGCTGGGCCACAGGGTGCCTGCAGACCCTTGATGAGGAGATAGTGCTGCTGGGGACTGCAGGTTCCCAGCTCCAAAGAGAGGAGCCTAGAAGTTTCAGTTTCCCTCTCTAACTTAGTCCAAACACAGAGGTGTCCAGGAGCTCTGCATCTCCATGTCCACGGCAGGCAAATGGGAGAGATGTCCCACAGAACGGTGCATGGTGGAGAGCACTGAAAGTGAGTGCATTTCATCTGAAAAGTGCTTAAAGAAATGCCTCTGTGACAACGATGGAAAAATATTCACTGTGAAATTCCCAGCCTGGCTAAAAGCTCTACTAGTGTTTCTGAGTGAAGTTTTGCTGACATTTTCACAGAGGTTTGCTCATTTTTGGCAGGAAAGAATTTGACCCCTCTCCTCAGTCATGTTACACCCCATTTCCACCGACTGTCTTTTAAGTCTTTTACCATTCTCTAGGCTTTTGCCACAATGTAAATACAAACTGCAGTAGAAGAAATAGTGTTCCTCCAGATTTACTCTAAAATAACTAAGTAGCATTGCTAAATGTTTCCTAGGATATTTTCCTCTCACTCCTCTGAATTTTTCCCCTTAACTGACCTCCGCTATAAAACAACCTGTAAGAAATGAGTCAAGTAATAATCACCAAGGCAAGAATCAGATGACATGCATGTATTTACAGTTTTTTTTAAATTAGGTAACTAAATATAATGCACAGCTATGCTATCACTCTCCTTACAGACCTTAGCTACAAAGCAGAAGGAACAGGCTCACATGTTTGCAGCCATTAGCAGATGTGTACATTCTCTGAAAGCCTTTCTTGTAGCTGTGTCTTCTAAAAGGGGGCTGTAACTGAGATCAGCACTGGCACCCTCCTCCATGTGCAGCAATGGCAGTGCAGAAGGCTTCTGCCTTGGCCTCTGCTCTGCTCTGGCTCCATGAGCTGCAGCAGATGAAGCCTATCTATCTTGAAGAAGAGTGATCTACTTGAGCTTTTCAAGAACTGTCAAGCTAATCAAGCTGTTTTAGTTCACCGATGGGACCCTTCCTTCATTTTTTAAACATACTGTTTCACTAGAAAGATACCAGATACAATAGCTTCCTCCAGGAGGATCAGTACCTCCATAAGTGCAGCTAGGAATGGTAACCTGCCCACTGATATATCTGGATCATGAAACACCTGTCCCAAGGTAGATTTTCATTACAGAAATGTACATTCTTTTGCATTCTAGAGATTGAAAATGACACTGTTGCTTTCTACCAAGGTAGAATTCTGTCAGACAGTAAATCACACCAGTCTGGTTCTGTCTTTTTCTCTATGATCTAGTTTCCACCATTGCTTAAAAAAAATCCCTCCCATTCATTGTATCAATAACCACTATTAACTTTCCCATGGACTGCTCTAATTTCATGTATTTATAATCACCAATTTCCTATGTAATTACCACTATCATTTATATGCAAACAGTTGTTTTGGTAATTACATTCCTGTTTGCTCATTTTCCCACCAGTAACAGGCTTTTCTCTTTCACAGTCATGATTCAGTCTTTTCACACTGCAGAAAATGTGATATTATGTTAATGAAAAGTTGGGCAACTTCCAATTTTTCCCTTAGAAAGAGAAAAGGAAGTGTTCCTAAGACTATTTTTATGTGACACAGTCCAGCAGTTTTATGTAGATACTTGAGCTATCCCTGTTCCAGAGCCAGTGTTGTTGTTGCTGCATATTTTCAGGTTGTTTGTAATGCCAGCAGCATGCCAGTCAGAACCTATATTTTGACACTAAGCAAGTGGAAGTACGCTTCCTACACTATGTGGTGTAGAAATACATGAAAAAATTGTTGATCGTTTGTGGACCTCTGAAGAGAGCTGACAAGTTCTAAACCATTTTGCAGAAGTTTGTGACTGATAATTTAAAGTGTATGTTTTTCTGTGTGCCTCCTCTGTGGTGTGCAAGAAAACCAAGGCGAAAAATCAAAGAGTTTTGAATTCATTGAGTACATTTCTATAAGGTACGTTCAAAGAGATGCTGAGCATCAATTTGCTATGAAATCCAGCTGTAATTTTTCACTTGGGATTTCCTTTCTCTTGAGCCTGTCTTGTATGCTTCAGTTTCATGTAGAGCCACAGCTGTCTTAGAAGTTCTAACAGCACCATCTTCTGACTAACATCTTGTCAGGAGTACTTTTGGGTAATCTTATCTTTGCTTCATTGCATCTCTGAGGGTCGCACTTTTGCGAAAAGGTGGCAGCTCCCATGCTTCATGCATTGCTTTGAAGATGCAGCGAAGGGAGGTTAACTGCATTGGACACTGAGCAGTACAATCATCTGCACAGAGCTGAGAATTCCTACCCTTTGGCAACCTAATAGTGAAATGTATACACACTGCCAATGAAAATGCCAAGAGAATTAAATGAAAATAGAAAATGTTCTGCTGATATTTTTGATGCTGGCTAGGATCTTTATGAATAAGAGCCCCTGACAGCACTTGTCCTCTCAACCTCTTCCAAGGCGAGGACTGTATGCTAGATATTTTTTGTTTTCAGTGGACTGTTACTTTATAAATACGGTCAAGCTAGTAAAGTTTTAATGTAGCTTAAGGTGGCCTTATTTAAACTTTGCTTTGTTAAGCATAAGAATGCAAATCTTCAAATCAATAAAAATGGCTGGAGCAGATTTCCTAAAGGAATCCTTTCATTTGGCTAGTTTTGTATGTCAAACTTATTTTAACTCTTGGTTACATTCTAGCATATAGAGATCCTTTCTCCCCATTTTTGTCAGGATGGTAAAGTAAAAAGCCAGTAGCAATTGATGAATTTATTTTGGAAAGGCTGGGGATTGATGTTTGAAGTCTTGTATCTAGTTCATTTCATAGAAGTTATTACTAAAACTTATGATACAGCTTAGAAGGCATAAACCCAGAGCCTTGTGTTTCATTTAAACTAGAGAAAGAGAAGGGCTCAGAATCTCTGGATTGTTTCCTTGCTTTTGTCATTGGTTCACTATGAAATGCTGAAAAACAAAAATTCCATATTTGCATGTGTTGGTGATGCATTTATAACAGAAAAGTGAAAGGAATTAGCTTTTGTGAGACATTCTGAGACTGAAATTTGTATAGCAGAACAGAAATAGTACCATTCCATACAATAAATGCTGTTGCTTTGTTTCCTAATTCTTGTCTACTATACACTTCTATTTTGATAGACAAAAATTTTTAAAAACATATTTGCCTTGATAAGACTCAGGAAACTTGTTCTGTGCTCATTTGTAAGACAATAATAGCAGCATTTATCAACAGCACAGGAGAATTAAGAGGATAAATGCCTTAGTGATAAAGAGGGATTCAGATATATCAGTAGTCATGTAAGTGTATGTAAGTTATTTGAATATACACATAATGTCATATATTGCCCTATTAGAAAATCGTACCTTCTTTTCTAATTTTTATTTTAATAAGCTCACCTGGCTTCAAAGTAGTAGTTTGTTCCATACTAAAGAACATCTTTGGTCATGCCCAAAGAAAGTTGTTTGCTCAGGCTATCCTTTTATTTCTCGTATCAATTCCTTTCAAGTGACTTTCTCCAGTCTCTGAAACACTTATGTCTTTGTTCTCTGAATTTTCTACAAATCGTGAAAAAAATCTGAGTTCAGAGCTGATGTCTCACTGGAACTGAGAGGAGGTTTCTCTGATTAGTGACATAGTGGGGGGAAAAATCTTTACAAAGATGTACATGCTAAAGCAAAGTGCAGGGCAGTAGAGAACTGAAACCCATGCCTATAAATACACTGCAGTTGTGTTGCTCTTTATTTCCCTGATGACATTGATCTATGTGTGAATAAGCTAGAGAGAAGTACAGGTGGTTATAGTGATATTCTTTATTGTATAGCTCCTTCAGGGCATTTATTGTCTCTAGAAAGCAAAGGTTTCAGGCTTTATGCTTCAGTTTTAGCATACTCTGTGTCATCTACACTTTTTTACTTTGGAAATATATCTCCAAAATCATGGTGAACTTGCCTGATCAGAATATTTTCTTTCTGCTCTCATCTCTGCATTTATTTACAGATTAAAAATAAAAGGTAGATGAAACCTCATTTCAAAGGTCATGAGAAAGTGGAGAATTATCTCAAACTAGCTTGGAGCAAGAAAAATGTGCATCAATTTAAAATGCTGGTGAGGGGATATCCCCAGATGGGTTTAGTTCTTGCTTTGATTTCTGGCTATACATATTTGTTTCATCTCTTATACAAGTTGTAGACTCTGAACATCCCAAGAGGCCAAAAGCCCTTAAGGAAGAACACAGATGCCTCACAAAACATTTTATTCTTACTTTTCATCTTAAATTTTCAGCTTCTAAACCTGTTTATAATTCTGCACTGTAA
The DNA here is from genome assembly GCA_016647715.1 of Pavo muticus. Lineage (NCBI taxonomy): Eukaryota > Metazoa > Chordata > Aves > Galliformes > Phasianidae > Pavo > Pavo muticus. Next base: position 1,014,898 of record JACDJE010000142.1, on the reverse strand, counting down.
TGTATATTGAATATAACTAAATTTGGGAATACGTCATGCATACCCCCTTGATACCTATGCGCTTCCAAGTGCAACCACCCCAACCACTATCAAGGTCTATATTTGGCTCCTCCATCCATTGCACTAGAAGACATCAGGTCAACTCCTTGCTGATCTGATGATCACAGATCATCAGCTTCCATACCAAGGTCTGTAGGAATTACTTGCCTAATCAGTCTCCTGTCCCTTAACACATCCTCTCATCGGGTTAAGGTGACAAATTTGCAGGCAATCTTGTCCTCCTGTCTGCTTTTCATATCAATCCTTCTGAACCTTTTCTAATCACTGTCCTCCATGACCCAATCCTCAAAGTTGCCTGCCATTTCCTTCAAATTTCTCTTCAAGATAAGCTTTCTAAAAAGGAAAGGTAAGGTGTAACGTGTCTTTGGGGTAATGCAGCGTTCAAGAGAGTATGAAGTTGAGGCAATGCAACATCGTCTCTTATTACATGCAAAGAGGCAATGCAGATTTCCATTTCTCTACAGCACCATCTGCTCTTTTAGATCAGCATTTCATAAAACACTGCAGAATCTTTGTGACAAACTATTTCTGTATTTGTACTACTTTAAGCCATGACATATACGACAAATTCTAAACCATTATAAATCTTGCTTTACTAGTTTTACCTTTCCTAGCATCACCACTTGTTCTGCCACTTGCCATTTTCCTCTTCACATGCTATTGGTTTTAGTTATCTGTTTGTTAGCACACTTTCTGACCATCTGCATACATGTATGTCTTTCAATATGATGTTTATCGCTTGTGTGCTGTACTTGCATGTATTAATAAAGAAAACGTCTCTTCTTGGGATATAGATTGGTCTTTCAATGTATTTTAAACAATCATAGAATCATAGAATTGCTCAGGTTGGAAAAGACCTTAAAGATCATCAAGTGCAAATGCAGCCTAACCATATTACTCTAACTCTAACAACCCTCCGCTAAATCATGTCCCCGAGCACCACATCCAAACGGTTTTTAAACACATTCAGCAATGGTAACTCAACCATCTCCCTGGGGAGCCTATTCCAGTGCTTAACAACCCTTCCTGTAAAGAAGTTTTTCAGCAGTCAGTGTGCTGATGAGTGCAACGAATTGGTTTATGGACTTGGAATAGTACTGGAAAGGCCAGAACACAACCTGAAAGTCCCAAGCTCTACATTTTGCATTTGACTTCCTGAGTTCCCCAGATGACAGATAAATGTCAGCTACAAAAAACTAGGTCCCTCTGGAGTATGACCCTATGCATGGCTGATCTGTGGCATCTTCCAGATAGTGTGTACTTCAAAGTGTGTTCAGAGTACAGGACTTCTCTCTGAAGGACTGCACAGAAAGCAGAGCATGGCTTAGGCCTCTCCAACCCCTCCTTTAGGTAAGTTTTGCTTTTACTGTGGGAGCACGGAGCACAGATATTTTGTCTACCCAAGATATCAGTCCCAATTCTCACTGTCAAAAGACAGCGATTCTTTTGCATGAAAACAGCAGTGCTTGGGCTGTACTTTGCTACCATCACATATGACTTTGCTTTGTGAAGTTGTGCACAAAGCTCAAAACTTCAGTCTATCTATCTGTGCAGCTGGTGCGTTTTCAGGGTAGCTTTATTATATTTGATTGATATCACCTAGAGAGTTGACGCTCATTTGCAGCAGTGAAAAATGAAGCCTTCCCATGACACGGCACTCTGTGACAGTACTGTGCACACTGAAAGGAAACCTGGATCTGGAATTTATCCAACAGCCAGAATACATCTCAGTGACAAATAAAGGAAAGGTACAAAAAGCCCAGATTTTAGTCCCATGGGTTCTACAGGCAGTTGAAAAGCCTGAATTTCTATAATTTCTAAGCTTACTATTGTTTGATAAAAAGAACTTGTAACAATTTTGCCAGTTGATGGAAATCTGATTAGAATCCCAGTATAAACTCTTTTCCCTCTTGGGCTCCTATGACTTTTTCTGTTTCACTGCCACTGACATAAATTTTGAGTAGCTAAAATCACTACTCTTATGTTTATTTTTACCTGATACTTAGAGTATTTGTCACTTCTTAGGACTCAGACAACCACAGAAAGATATGACTGATATTACAATACACTAAAATGCATGAAGTGATGAGCTTCTACTATCCTTTCAGCTATATTTGTGCTGTAACTGCTGTACTTTCTAAGCTTCTTCATCAAACTCTAAAAAATAGGTAGAAGTATGAGAATGGCACATTCTCCTGGGACTGCTGCATGCTCATTAGGGTCCTTTTCCCAAGGAAGACCTCAGGAAGTCAGAGAAATCTTCACAAGATTTGGATGAAAGTCCCTTATAGAGAGTTTAGAAATTCTTAAGAAGCAAGAAACAAGTTTGTTTAAAATTAAGGTAATAAAGTAAGCATTATAATAGATATAAAGCAAAACTGGTTATTCACAGAAACATAATTTTCAGCCACATAAACAATAATAGATAGTAGAAGCAACTATTCTGAGGGAAACTGTGATGATAATCAGAATGATAATCAATCTTCCAAGAAAGCTCAAGCTGAGTTCCTCTCCATATGGCACTTAATACCTTATACTTACATAGTACATACTGCCATTGGAGGCAGGAGTCTGACTGATGGGAAAAAATTAGGGAATCTCTTTAAGTCATCAGCATCTTCCTTCATAACTCATTGTTAAGCACTACTTTAATTAATCAAGTGTTATTTAAATGCAGATTCTGGCTATGTCCAACTCTGTTTTCCCTTTGGCAGGTGTGATGATAAAGCATGTTAATTATCATACATAATGTTTGTTTGAAAAGCCTAGTGCAGACTTGTAAAACACAGAAGTTGTTACAGCGTTTATAATTATCCTTGAATCACTTGTGATCATCATGGCTGAAATCCTCAGAGACACCTGCACAAATTAGGGACTTCCATGACATTTTCAAAAGTAGCTTTGAAACCAGGAATTAAAAATCCCAAACTGATCTAGGACTCCAAATGTTATTTTACTACTAGAATAAACATCTTCAACCAAACACAACTTCAAAAAAGGCTAACTTAAGCACTGTTGAATCCTCAAGTTGACAAAAGCCAAAGCTCTTCCAGTGCAGTTCCCTAAAAGAGCTCAAATACCTCCCTTTGAGGGCTCAAGGACTGGCTACACCTGATCAGCAGCTAAAGACCTTGTGGTAAGCAGAAGGCCAGGCCCCACCCTTTACTAGAGTCCTGGCCTCTTCCATCTGAGGTTGTTTGGCCACCTCCAGCTGGGCCACTTCAGCAGGCAAGCCCAACAAAGAAATCATGTGAAAAAAAAGACAGTTGTTTTCTCAGCAGATTGAGAGGTTCAGTGCAACGCTCGTCAAATGTTGGTCAGTGTGATAGGCAGGGTGGGAGCACAGGGTGGGCAGGATGTTGCCTGCCTCAGGCCGCTGTGGAAAGTGTCTCAGAGCACACTGGATTAAGCCACACAGTAAAAACACAGGAATGAAGATAGGTCCCCCACCTTTCAGTAAGACAGCGGTTTGTGGAGGTTCAGTTTCTAGCTACTTTAACTTTGGGAGATTTGCACTTTTTAAATCTGAGGTCACCTCCTGCTTGGAGGCCAACTCACCTGACTGCATCATGTATGCCACTGCACATCTGCAGCTGTTTCAGTGGCAGCAGGTGACTCATGAGCTGAAGCTAATGCTCCTAGATCTTCATTGGGCTGAGCTGAGCACCTAGCCCAGCCCTCTTAATCCCATGAGAGCCTACTGTCATTTTCTATCCATGGAATATTCCTATAGGTCCCCTTCATTTTCTTCACCTTCCAAGGTATGTGGCACACACTCTGTCATTCCTGGTTGTTTATGCCTTAACTGCATCTTGAAAGCAGGGTTACTTTCAATTCTGGTAGTAGATATTTTGCTATTCCAAATTAAGTGGCCTTAATATTGCCTAACAGAATTGTTTTTCTTTCAGTAGCATACTTAAATCTTATTGCAGGAGGGAAATTTCTTAATCATTGAGAAACTCATGTAGGAGATGTGGGCTCTCATCCACTCAGGCTGCTCTGAACCCTAAATTACTGCATCTTGGTCTCTAAAATACACCTTTTTAGGTAAAAGGGAATGCTGACTTGATTACCTTTTACAATCAATATTGGGTTTTATGCCTGAGACTGCAAAAACATTAACTTGCAGAGGAATTCATGGCATGAATTCTAGCTATATGGGGCCTTCATGTGCTATGGGCTTTGGCAAATCTTCCCAGATTGCTTTAGCACCATGTGCTCATTAGCTTCGTGTGTTCTCCATTCAGCTTCTGGATCCCAGGGACAGCAACTTAACTCCTGCAGAGCACCTTGGGAACAGCAAGGTATGTAAAGAATTGGGGTCGTAGTGCTGTGCTTTTTGATGATTGTACCTGATACAGACTAAGGTCCTGGCTGAAAAGGGGACTTATGCTTTTAAGTCACTTAGAAGCTTTTGAAAGTATCACTGCTTGCTGTATTAGCTGAAAAAATGTTTTATACAGAATGTGATACTCCCCAGTTGCTTCAGGATATGTAATCTGGACTCTGAACCCTGTGGTCACTGTGAAGCCTCCCATTCACAGAAATCTTAAAGAGATGTAGACCAAGAAAGCTTACTGCATTTATCTGGTGAGTGTAATAGGAGATCTTCACATAGTAGCTGATTTAATTTTCCTCAAACCCAGCTCATTATTTTGGGTGATCTCACTGCAGAAAAGAATGGAGTTGCTTATACAATTCTATCTCAGCAAATAGCTTAAAAGTACAGTAGCTTTTTCTCCTTGTCTTGCGTTCTTAGCTTTATTTCTGTTCTACAGCTACCAGTTACAATCTTGTTTTTCATGTGACTGAAGAAAAGCAATTTTTTTTAGTGACTCCAGTGCTCAATAATTGTGTATATCTAAAAGAAAAGCAAGACCATGCACAGCAGATATGCAAATGCTCACAAAAACTGCCTATTTGTTTCCTCTGCGCATTTGAAACAAACCTCATGATTCAAGACGGTATTTTTAGTTTTTGTAACTATCTCTATGCTAAATTCATCAAGGCCAGGGCATGGGTCAGTTCTGTTCCCATGGCCATCCTGTTGTACAGCTCTGAACTACTGTTTAATAATTGCCAGTGTTCACTCTGGGTATGGCTTTGGCTCAGGCTAGTTAGCGCCCTCATACATAGCAGTAATTCAGGGTTGGCATAGGCTGAGGGACTGCTCCAAGGGGCAGTATGGAGGAGGCCATCTTGCTTACAGGGACTGACGAGGAACTTAACTCTATACATGCACACGATGCCAAACCATTTGTCCTTTATGGCACAGGGTGAGCTCTGGCTCCTGTTGTTCATTAGTATTGATGTAGCTTCTACTGATACCAGGAGATAAACACAACTGCTGGACCAAAAAGAGCATTCAGCAAGGAGGAGATCTTTGCTTCAGCCAGAAAGGATGAGTCTGTCCAGAATTCTCAAATAACAGAGCAGCCAAGCAAACATGGCACTCGACAGCAGGCTGTTTCTTTTTTTTTTTTTTTTTTTTTTTTCCCCTCCTTCAGAGTGTTCTCCAACTTGATTTGCCCCTGTTATTTTGAATGAAGAGAGGTACCACACTCAGGTGAAAAGGCTTGGGGTGGTGAACCCAGGCAGCAGCTGCTCAGGAATGTCCCTGCTTCCTGCAGAGTTCAGGGAAGACTGATGACAAAGTAAATAGCTGTAAAGGAGAGGAAAAAAATGAACCTAATCAGACAATTATTCCCCTATTTAGTGATGATTGACACTTTCTAGTTGACACTTACTGATTTTTGAATTAAAAAATTAAATATATTTCAAATTAATTATTCAGATTGTTTAACATCATCTTCCTTTTCCCTTTTGAGTTGCATTTGCCATATTGGATCAAATTTATATGACTTTCACTCTCAAAGGGTTCTTTAAAATGTTCTTTAATAAGAGCTGGCTCATTAAATTGGCTTTGAAGGATTTTATATTCCTCCTAGGATACAAAAGGTTTTTATTAAACTTAACTCTAATAACTTGTTTATCAGTAGACATATAATTGATTGAGATAAGTTTGTGATATTGAGTTTCATGAGGTAATGTTAAAAATATTTTTAATCTTTTCAGGTTTTTGTTCTCTTTTAAATTGTCTACTGTATCATAAAAGTATTAGAAATACCTCTTCTCCCCTAATTGTATCATTTTTTTTAACTTTATTTTGTTGTATCATTATTTAAGAATTTTTTTTCTAATGTAGCGGAAATGATACAATCTTTCATATGACTAAGAAAAAATAAAATATTTCTGGCTTAGAAGAGATGCAAAGGTAAAATTAAGGGAAAACAAACAAACACTGAGATGCATGCTAGAGAGAAAAATCTTTAGCTGAAAAAAATAAAGATGGTAGAAGTACTCTATGTTCCATAGCTCTGACAGAAAATACCAACTTTCTGGAAAAAAAAAAAAAAAAAAAAAAAAAAAGCATTATTCCTCTAACTAGAATACCATAGAATACCAAAGACTAGATGTGTTTGTACATGTGAAAGGAAGACTTTAAACACTCATTTTTTCATTAGTCTGGCACTGGATTTCAAAATCAATAATGCATTCCCTGAATCAACTTTTGCTGCAGTAAGGTAACTTTTGGAGTTCATTTTTTGCTAATACAGCTACTTAAGTTTGCACAGCTGGGAGACTTCTATTTTTTCCTGCAGCCTTTTCTCCCATCTCCCCCATTCTGTTTTGTTATTGTTTGAAATTCTGAGAATGTTTTACACACATTTCCAATGTACAACATTTGGACACTGATAAACGAATGACAAGTAAGATATAAAGCCTAGTGCAAGACCCTAAGGGGTCTATCCAAAGAGAAGCACACATCTGCCTCCAGCTGTGCGGCTATTTAGGAGCAAAATGACTTGTCCTGGGTTGGGCAGAGATGGTAATTATTTTCGTTGTTGATGTGAAGATCAAAGGTTATTCTCAGGAAGTAAGGACAAAGACTGTGGTATTTACCAGGAAAGATTTATACAGGACATAATTTAGTACATGGTTTGCACATTAACCTGGTGCTAATGCATGTAGATGACAGAGAAAATGTAAACAGTCCTGATGTAAGATAAATTATAATTGGTGAAAAGCAAATTAATCTACTGGTCATGAATCTCCCACAAGCTAGCAGAATCTTGAGCAGCTGCTACATTCCACAATCACACTTTGAAAGAGGCTGCCTGATCTGAGGATTTCTTGCTACAGTGCAAATAACTTCCTCCTCCTGTCACAGTGTGGCTTTTTTTTTACTTTCTTTTAATTAACAAATCCATTGCTTTTAACAACAGCATCCAGTCCTAGATTAACCTACCTCATGGTTTTCTTCCCATAAGGATGAATCCTTAGTTTGTAGAATTTTCAAGGTGCAAATTAAACACAAACCCCCTCCTCAGAAGCACAGAGGTAGCAGTTTATAAATGACTTTTCATAACTGAGTGTACCATGACCTCATGATCAGTAGATGAGATGTAATGTTTACTTCTCCACAGTTTCCTGATACCAGGCCAGAAATCCATGAAATAGCTTTCTCATGTTTTTGGGTCCTAAAATCAATTTATACATGAAAATAGTTTTTCTCTGTTAAAAGTTACTCAGTATAAAATACGAATATACAAATTGTGTGAACAAAGAGGAAAAAAAAAAACTAAAGAAATGATGTGGGAGAAAACATTAGTATCTCTTAGAGCAAATCAAGACTGAACTAAGATTTATGCACTACATATTAAGACAATGTAACGTTTTTCAGTAACACTGACATATGCATAAAAGCTTTTCTGTTCAAAACCTATAAATTCCAGTATCAATAGGACCTTAGTTCTCCTTACTAAGTCAGATTGATCTCAGATTTGTACTGGTTTAAATCAGGAAACTTGCATGAGCTAGAATGAGCTATACTGACGTGACATCAAGATAAATGAGCTTTGATTAAACACAAAATGCTCATTGCAGAGTCCTGTGACAAAGTAGTACCTGTTTGGGGGAGGTTTAGCCAAAAAAAAGGTGGCAAAGCTATTTCATAATTGTTGCTCATTCACAAATATTCGTGGGAACTTGCTTTGCCATTTTTATTAAAGTTCAGGTATTCATCTCCTGAATAAGCATTAGGCAATGGAGAAACGATGCGGAGAATAACTTACAGTCTTCTCCCTATCTTTGTCTGACTTTCTTTCCATTTTTGTATGCGCAAGAAGCACATCCAGGGGCCCAAAAGCTGTATTCTCCTCAGATGGCTTTGGTCTGATCCAGCCATCACATGTCCAGGGCAGTGGTAGACTGCCCAGAGAATATCTCAGCAGGCTTTTACATGGTAAAGAAGTTTCCACCATAAGCAGATTTGGTTTTCTAATTTTGTGTAGGCCCCAGTAAATCTCTCAGCATAGACTAATCTGCTATTACAGCAAGTGCAGCCAAAAAACCAGAAATTCTCCAGCTAATTCCGGCTGGAAGCCAAACCTCACTGTTTCCCACTGTACTGCCCTCCCACAGAACAAAATCTTACTGGATTCCCTTAAAATAGCAAATTAACTTTGAATTCATTGAAGGAAAACCAATGCAAAAGCAGGCTAATGAAGTTAGGGGTTGCTCCTAGTTTAACACATGAAGTCTTAATATATTGTGTATTTTAGCATCCTTCGAGAATTTACGTTATTGAATCATAGAATAACCATAGTTGGAAGGGAGCCATAATGTTCATCAACTCCAACTCAATGATGCAGCATTTCTGTATTGCTAAACCAGTGGGATGGTGTGGATCAACTTCAACAAGTTGAAGAAAGCAGCAAGATAGTTTGGAAAGGAGGCTCCACACCTGTTTTTTTCAGGCACAGTAAGCACCTGGTACAGCAAGACTAACAGTGATGAGATTACCAGTCATTACAAGACTGAGATAATTAAAAACTGACCTGATAGGAGCATCAGGTACAGAAACCATAGCTTCTTTATTTACCTCGATGATTTCCACATTGAAACACATGGGTGCCAGCAGTCCTTAGCATCAAAATGCTAAGAAAGGAGCGTTGTGAGATAAACAGCAGTTGTTTGTGGGTATACAGAGAGTTTCTACCAAAGTGAGGTCACATCAGGTGGAGCAGCTATTACCAGGAGAGAGACGGCCATATGTGCTTTCTGGCTCTGCTGACAACGTCAATACCACACCAAAACTACTATAAAGTAATAAACATTGGGAAAGGGTCATCTCTACTCCCACTGATTAGTGACCCAGAAAATTGTTTGCCCACATAGCTATCACAGATTCAATTAAGAACAAAAATCCTCTAGTATGTTTTGTATTGTCTGTAACTGTAATACTTCGTGAGGAAAGTTTACAAGGAGCTCAACTCTTTTTTATTTCCCTTTTCATTTTCAGAATGTTCTAATACTTTTTTTTATGTGTTTGCTCCATTTTACTCTTATTACTCGGTTAATGCTGTTTTTCATATTTCCCCTGAATAAGGCTGAAGCAAAATTATTTTGCATCAGTCTCCATCCTGCAGAGATTTACTCCTAGGGAAAAAATAAAAAGTGCTCTGTAATGACAAAAAGATAAAACTTTCAGAAGGTTTTTGGAAAAAAAAAAAGGTATCTTTAGCTTTCAAAAGATCACACGGTACATGCTTTATATACAAAAGTACATTGAATGAAGTTATATAATGTGCAGTTCACCTCTCAAGTACTAGATGGATATTTGACACGTGTGTCATGTTTTCAAGGATGAATCTGTTCTCTATGATTTCACCTGTGTTATATACTTTGCAGTAGAAGCTCATAAAACTCTGCAGTATTGCCAGTCACTTAATAAAGACTAATAACATTAGTTGGCCAGAGCTGGGAAAAGCAATTGAAATGGTCCGTGCTATTGACAAAGCCAGATTGCATAATAACTCTCAGCAAATCTGTAGAACGTGAAGAAACTCCTTTGAGAATTCTTCAATTGTTTAAAAAAAAGAAAGAAAGAAAAAAAGACAGTGGCAATATTAGAATCCAATGGATTTTTAAACACATTTTTACTAGCATTTTCTTGCAAACCTCGTAACCTCCTGCAGTCACAGAAACAGCTGTTTCATAATACTGCTGTGGAGAGCGTATTAATAGCTATTGTGCTATTAAACAGGAAGGAAATTAGCAGCCATTGCATCATCACGTTCAGTTCGTTCACTGAAAAGAAGAAAAAAGGAACAAAAAACCTGCACTTCCTCCAAGCCATGCAGCTCTCTTACATCTTTTTCTTTGCAAAGACAATTGCTGAAGCTGGGTTAGTGAAGACTTCAGTTATGTAGGAATGCTTGTGTTCATCAGCCTTCAGGCAAAGTTCATCAAAGGAATACAGATAATTGCTTTAAAAATACTGGTGAATCCTTAAAAATACCTCAGTGGCACTTAACTCATCCACTTTCAAACTGTAAACTTGTCCTACACATTACTGCAGACTTTGCAAAGGAAGCCACAGCGTGTGGTGTAGGTCAGCCTTCCAAAGCCGTGGGGCTGCTCCTGCCTGACCATAAATTCCCTGCAATAGCACATTCCTCACCATGTGAATCACAGGAAGCCACAGCTGCTAGATTTGGGTGGATCTCCTTGTTCAGTAGCAAGATCAGCTGGCTGATAGGAAGAAGGACAGAGGAATTTCCTGGCAGCAGCCTGTAAGTGATGTATGAAAATGTTCCTTCATACCAATTGTGTTTAGCTGGTGGAACTCAATGCTGCAAGAGCTCATGGAGATGGGATCTGTGGAAGGCTGAACATCTATCAGTTCATTTCTAACCTCTGAGAATTACACGTGTAAAGGCTAAATTTACAGATGAGGATGTTAAGAGACAGAAAACTTTGCAAACTTCAGGAAATAAACTAACTTCTAATAGATGGCTTCTGACATACTACCTATTTATTTCACCAGTATTCTGAGGTGGCTGATAAGTAGTGATGGGACCCTGTTAGATCACTGACAGTGTGACAGTTTGATACCCGCTTATAATTTGGAGTATGTTTTGGACTCTACCCGAAGTTCCACAGTTACATTAAAAATGAGTTGGCATTTTCTTGTGTGTACCCTACCGTTTTTGAGTCCTAACAGTTTCTATGCAGTGGTGTTTAGCTCAGAAGTCATGGTAGTTTCCAGTTTCAGTGAACAGTGTTTTATTCCTCACTGTCAGAGAACCTTTGATCTCAGAGATAACCTGATTTTATCTGCTCCATGTTCCCAGAATAAGGCTGCTGAATGTTAGAAATGGTGGAATTCATTTGGCAAACTTCTATCCTGCTTCACCTTGCATTAATTAGGTACGGGAATGTCAAGGGGATAATAATTAATTTAAAATGCATACAGAGATATTCATCTGTGTGAGAGCAAATCTTTCAAGAAGACTCCTTACTGACACAGTGCACTCTTGATACTGCTTCCTGAGCTCAACTCTGCACTAAAATGTTATTAATTTATGGCATCCTTAGTTGCTTGCTATTAAATATTATTTGGTGAGCAGGTTTGTGTTGCCTCTGGCTTGTAGACTGCCGAACTATTATAATGAAGAAATCTGAAGAAAAAAAAAAAAGAAATGAACAAAAAGTTCAATATTAACTCCAAGATACCATCTTCAGTCTTTGTGGCTGTAACAGTTCACTACACTGAAATGCAAAATTGCAGGTCCTCTCCTGCACTGAGCTCATGCCCTTGTCATTGGAAACTCTTCAGATGGGTGAAGGCAAAAGAAGAAAGCCTTGATGTAGAGACCAGACACCATGCTTGGCTGTGTCCTTGGGCATAGCATGTTCCTTGGGGACTGCACCCCACCACCCTGTGGAAGCATGGGGTGATTTGGTGGCACGGTGTCATCAGCCCAGCGCTGGGCTATGATGCGGCTGCCCAGAGGCCCCCTGAAAGTGGGTGGGAACCCCAGCTAGTCCTGGTGCTTTGGAGCACCCTGAGGTTGGAGCAGAGAGCTGCCTTTGGGTGCTCCTTGTGCACCTTCACATTAACTACCAGTGGGAATGATGAGGGCTGGAGCAGGACTGAGCGCTTTGTACTCTGTTACTGTTTCAAGACTCTTGGTGATTTTGGAGCTCTGAGGTTAAACACTTCTTAAATAGGAGCATACAGTTTTGTTTTCTTTTGTTTTGCCCCTCTTCCAATATTCATATCCATACTTTAACATCTCTTTTTTAAGGGACTGTGTCTCCAAATGACCAAATCAGACTGCAGAGGCTTAAGTTACTTTTCCAAAAACTTTAAAAAAGAAAAACTATTTTAAGGCCTCCTCCAGTATAGCACTTAAATCTTTCTTGAAAGCCATGAGAACTTATAGTGAAGGAAAACTTACACATAATTGAAAACACAGAATCTGGCACTAGCAGTAATTTTAGGCAGCTTTACGTATGCAAGCCCCTGCACAAATCCTACAGTTGTAACTTGGGTGCTGTTGCAGGTGTCTGCCTGGTGGCTCAACCTTTCCCATCGCACCACAGCATGGCATCAGCAGTGAGCCAGTCTCATTCTCCAGTGCAATGCATCTGTCCCAGCTGCTGACTGCAAAACCCTCAGCTGTGTTAGGAGGTATCATCTTTGAGCAGATACCAATATTTATTTTCAGTTCAATCCTTTGTTTTTATTCTCCTTTTATTTCATACTTTCACCTCAGAATACACAACAAATCTCATCCTGGTTTTCACATGGTAGCCAAGTGCGTGGCAAATCCCTCTACCTTCATAAGAAAGAGAGTAGTTAGATGGAGTTTACCATACAAGTTTAAAGAAATTTTGCGGAATGGATGCATTTGGGCCTAGCTTCATCTGTGAAGCTGTGCAGTGTAGTAGCATTACCTGGCCAAGCGAGGCACAGCACTTCTGTTGAGTGGTGGAAATTCTGCATTTCTCACTGCTAGGGAAGACCTTCTGAACTGGGCAGCAGGAAAAGGAAAAAAATATTGACAAAAGGGGAATTACATGAAAAAAAATCATTTGGAAATTCTGTAAGAATGGGAAAAATAGAGGAATAAAACCCCTCATGTATTTGTTCTGTAGCTAAAAGTTTGTTTGATTTTGTGTTGTATTTCATGTATCACAACTCTTGTATCACAAAAAAGATGCTAGATAGCAAATGTTAAAAAAGTATGAGTGTACACGTAAAAAAGACTAAAAAGAATTTATCTGGAGGATAAGAGTTAAATATGTTTATAATTCAGAGTGCAGATACACATTCATGCTGGTGCAGCAGAACTTTTCAAGACTGAAATAGCTTCTCAGGTTGCAATTTTTAAAGATTTATATATTGTATGGATTGAGATTAATCTTAATTTTAAATTGGTCAGAGAGCACTTCAGTATTAATCAACAGATTTTTCCAAGTTATACATATTTTTCTATCTTCCTTTCTTTGAGTCCTTGAATTTAATAATGTAGGGATTTCGTCCTACAAAGATGGATCTGCTAAATAAATTTGAATGAACTTAAACACTTAAAAAAAGAATCAAACCCGTGAAAACTACAGTCCGATAACATCAGGAGTCTGAAACTATTATCCCCAAAACACGACTGTTTGAAATTAAATCTGAATCTACACACTCTACTATTGTTATTTAGAAACATCAGTTCCTTATATGACTTTTTAAAACCTTTTCCACAAGCCCACAGCCTGAACATAAAGTTTATATAGGAAAATATTCTAGAATAAGGCTATTATTATATAAGCCCCATAACTCCCACAGAATTTCCCTTACGAAAGGGAACTCCAGACTGGCCAGTTGGCTTTCCTGTCATCTTTGCTGGTAGAGACATTCCAAGGGGTTATATTGTTGGTAATGCCCCATATGCTTCCTGCATTAAGAAGGTGAGGGACAAGAACACCTGCCATGGCATAAGTCATAATGAAAATCGCTCTGCAAGGTAGAAAAGCCCTGAAAAAAAAGGGGTGGAAAATCTCTATTTCTGAATTTTATTGTGGAGTTGTAGAGGGCAGTTCCAGCCAAAAACTGATCACATTTAGAAACAAGTGATGGGGACAGTCTGTATCTTGCATTTGCAGAATTACGGAAAAGGCTAGAAAAGAAAAAGCAAAGAGCTGACATGTTTCTAAAGCAGACCGGTGAGTTCTGAGGGTGTTCTGGGTTGGCAGCACTGACAGACCACACCTGTTCCCTGGTGTTAAACACCAAGCAAACACATAAGAGCAAAAGTACATTCCTGCGTGCCCCACAACAGATGGTTTGTAGAAATCGCAGAATCGCAGAATGAACTGATAATATAACTGCACAATGTAACTGCACTTTGAAGCAGGTTTTACGGTGCCAAGTACCATATACATCTTCTAAAACTTAACTGTAAAAAAATCATGCATATACTACAGATTTTGACCCATTTATATGACAAACATAACAGTGCTGGGAGGGGGAGGGGAGGGCAGAGACATCGCCTTCCCTGCAGCATCTGCTGCAGCTCCAGCTATGGGCACAGCTGGGTGCTCCTCTGCTCCACCCCATGCATGGCTTTTGGTAGCTTCAATGGTTTTAAACTGAGACAGGGGAGGTTTAGGTTAAATATTAGGAGGAAGTTTTTCACTCAGAGGGTGGTGACACATTGGAACAGGTTGCCCAAGGAGATTGTGGATGCCCCGTCCCTGGAGGCATTCAAGGCCAGGCTGGATGTGGCTCTGGGCAGCCTGGTCTAGTGGTTGGTGACCCTGCACATAGCAAGGGGGTTGAAACTAAATGATCATTGTGGTCCTTTTCAACCCAGGCCATTCTATGATGATTCTGTGATGATGACGATTAAACAACCAACAAAAATGTGAATTGAGTACTCCTTCATTTTACTTCTAGTTGGTTCAGCCACCATTTCAAACAGAGCTACCTGAGTGGTTTTCTGAAAAAATAGCCCATGCTTTTACCTACAAACTATCTCTTGGTGTTTGGGTTAGAGCATATTTCACACAGCAGCGTTAGACCTCCAGCCATGGATGTGAGCAACCCAACTTGAATGTACTGCTACTAATTAAGCGGATGAAAAAGGAGACAGGGAAAAATTAGCTCAAGTTCAGTGGTTACTTGCTGCAAATTTGTAAATGGGCTCTCTACTGTGCAGTTAGGTAAAATAATGCTCATGTTAAAAGTTATGTGGAAAACAAAGGTTCTCAGCAAGCTAATTTTACTCCGTTAACAAAGCATGGTTTCAAGCCATTCTTGTTAACCATCCACCCACTTTCTCTTCCTTCAGCACCTCAGATCTGCAGATAGGAGGTACAATTGCAGTCTTTGTTTCATCTTGAGATCTCTTTACAAAATAAAGTCTGCTTTTATCCTGTTGAAACCTATGTGCTTTCCTTCATTGTTTAAAGCTAAAGGAGCTGAGGTCTAACTTTAAAGTAATCCTTTGTCCTGCCTTTTTACTCCTCTCCCTCCCCCCCCCTTCTTTGTTGTATGTATAGTCTAACTGTGTGCCTTCAATTGAACTTTTCCCCTGGCAAATCACACACTTAAAGCAGGAAAGAAAAAAAAAAGAGGCTGGAGTGAAACCCTGGCCCCACTGTACTTAATGGACTTTAAGGGGGATAGGTTTCCACTGTAGTGACCACTGCTCTTTTTGATGCTCCTTTTAATCCTCCCTGAGACGTTCTTCCCCTTCTGGAATGGAAGTGCTCCATGCAAATTTCAGACGTAGATGGTCTGCTAGAATGAACCGAGGGCCACGAGTTTGTGTGATTTAACTGGCTTTGTCAACAGCACTTGACACAAGAGTGGAGCCACGGTATAAGAACAAGTACGCCATTCTTAACATACTTGCAGTTCTTAATACAATTCCAAAAGAGTGAACATATAGAAACTGTCTTTGCTTTTATATTTGTATTTGTTTGTGTGTGTTTGTGCCTTTGTTCTTATTTGCATTTTTATTTCTTCTTCTCTACTGGTGTTTTTTTTTACCTGCCAGAATATCACAGCATCCAAGATAGACCAATCTGTCCTGTGTACTTTATGGTGTGTTGTGAGAATTTGTAGCAGAATGGAATGCTGCAGAAGGCAAGCAGAAAGGGATGTAGAAACAAGGAAAGATGGTCAGAAACAGTCTTCATCCCTGAACCACCAAAAAGTAAAGGAAAAGGGAAAGAGGAAAAAAGAAAAATATTACCAATAGAATGTTGCCAAATGTGGTGCGGATCTTGGCTGCTAAGCTGAGTGGGGCAAGCAGAAGAGATTGTCTGCAAGACTGATGTAGTGAGGTTAGAGGGACAGAACAGTTAAGATGTTATACTGAAGTGTTTCCTGTGGTGGCCTGCAGTTTTTCTTTCATGCCTGTCATACAGCTGTTCTCTTATGGAGCCACAGGAGATGAGATTGATGGCAGGCTTGTCAAAAGAGTGCGTGCCTGAAAACTAAACCCTTCCCCCTTCCCCCGTCAGTAGTTTCATCCCATGGTGATATCCTGGCCATCTCCTTCTTTTCCATTAAGTAATCCCACTGAGAGCACACTGAGCCCTCAAGGCAGCACATGCTTTCTGTTGAATCAAATCAACAGGAGAACAGAGATTGGAATAGATATGTCTGTTCACATGGAAGGAGCAGCTTCACATTTCTGTATCTTTCCCTTCCTTCGTCTTTGAGACCTGGGATGTGCACCATCAGGATCCTGGAGAAATGACTTCTTCATTCCTCAGTATCAGCTCATCCCTGTGACTTTCAGAAAGGTACCACCTTTCTGAAAACAGTTCTATAAAAATGCTTAACTTTCTACACGCTGGCCTTCTACAAGAAAATCTACTTTTTTTTGCTTAGGCTTTCATAATTCATGTAGCTGCCTGTACTCATCTTTAACCTAAAAGAAAGTGTAGTTCCACAGTGATCATAGTATCTTTTATCCTTTCGAGTTTCTCTACAAATATTTTCTTATTCTGTTCTCCTGAGCTATTTTTTCTTCCAAATACATTCATGAGAAGGATACTAAGAGACACCATAGAGATCAGTGGTGTTAGCATTTTGCATAGGATGCAGAGATATTGGAGATGTTGCAACATGCCTCGAGAAATGGAGAAAATGTCTAAAAACCCTCAATCTTTTTAGGCTTTCAAAAAGACGACTGAGGGGATGACTTGATTACTGTGTTTAATTACATCTGTAGAAACTTTTAGACATTGCAAACTCATCTGAAATAGGAATTTCATTAGGATTGAAACAACCAGCAAGCATCAGTGAATTCAGAGCATTGTTCTTTGTTTGTTTTCTTAATTTTACAGCTAAAGCTAATTCCTGCATTTGAAAATACTTTACTTAAAAAAATTATTTAAGTGAAAAGAGGTTAAATAAAAGGTCCAACTTAAACATTTTGTATTGACCTAACCCTTTTGTTTGTTAAAGCAAAATCTGGGTTAATTCATTATGTTGATACTAACTGTTCTAGCAGTCCAGCTATCACTGTGTTAATTATTCTAGTGCTAAACAGACATCCCCCACAGTGGGCTTTGTATTCTCAAGGGGATGTAATCAAAAAAGCAACAAGACTCTGGAATCATCTGAGCATTCTTGGTATGCAAATAACCACGGTCTTCTGTCAATGGGAAAGTCAGGGAATGGCCTACCCACATTTTAATCTGATAATTTGTCTCATATATGTTGAGAAGGAAAGGGAAAATTTAGCCAAGTATTGTTATTATCATTTTTCAGTCTTAATATTAAGGCTTTCATATCATAACCTATTAATGTTAGCAGTGACCTTCAGATGGGGCTTTCTTATGCCCTCTAACTTTTGCCTTCATGATTTGAAGATCCTCAGCTTTATAAAAGGCACTTTGCTAAAATAACTGTTGTGTAGATTGCTGCAGAACATGTCTCATTTACAAAGTTATAAGGAATGTAAGAAACACAGACATCCAGGATGAGATTGTTAAAGCAGTCAGGGAAGTGGACCCCTTGGGTGATGACCCGAACTTTTGTCTAAATGAGGAATATCGAGCTCAGTGTTTAACTAGGAGAAGTAAAATTGTGAAATGAAACAACCTATTTTTAAAATTCTTAGGAGGCAAAATGACTTTGTTCATATGCCGCTCTTGTATCTGCTTCCTAGAATAAGTGGTAGCAAGGGTCTTTCACTCTACAGAGTACCAAATTTAAGACAATAAAGATGAACAGTCTTCAGCAAAAGTACTCATGTCTGCTCCATAGGCCAACCAGCAGCTCTGGACTCCTGCAAGCTGTTCTGAAAAAGAAAGCATTTGACTAATTGGACAAAGGTGCTTGGTGGAGTTCTAAAATAATCACTACCATCCCTCATCTTTCCCAGCCCTAAATATACATTTGAACTCTATCTTTTAATCCTGTTTTTTTGGCAGAACATCTTTAATCTCCTGTTCTCCATACTCACAAAAATTCATCTGCATGTGAGTTTAAATAAAAGTCACTATTTGTAGTAGATTTATATTGTCTAAATTTTTATTATATTGTCATGAAGAATTTTTCGGTGTTTTGCTTTGAATAGAGATTTAGATGTGCACTCTACTTATACCCTGTAACTACAAACCCTGACGTTTGATTTTTTTTTCCTTCCAGTAACAATTATCATTACTCCTTCCTATCTTTTTCTAAAATGCAGTATGAAGTCATTCAAAAACAGCTGCAAATTTGATTTGAATTTCGCTTAACTGTTCTTACAAAGTGAAAAACTAAGGAAAAATTTTGTAAATGAGAGATTTCCAAATGCTTTAAAGTCTAGTGTTTGGTTTACAGCAAATCTAAGACACCCTTCATAAGAGTGTTCTGCCACTGTCAGTGAACTCAAATTAGGATACAGAATCACAGAACTGTAGGGGTTGGAAGGGACCTCTGGAGATCATCTAGTCCAACCCTCCTGCTAAAGCAGGTTCTCTAGAGTAGCTTGCACAGGTAGGCATCCAGGTGGGTTCTGAATATCTCCAGGGAAGGAGACTCCACTGCATCTCTGGGCAGATTGTTCCACTGCTCTTGTCAACCTCAAAGTAAATAATTTTTTTCTCATGTTCATATGGAACTTCCTATGTTCCGGTTTGTTCCCATTGCCCCTTGTCCTTTCACTGGTCATCACTGAAAATATCCTGGCCCCATCCACTTGACTCTTGCCCATTAGATATTTATAAGCATTGATAAGATCTCACAATCTTTGTTAAATGCCTCACTGAATGGCAGCACAGCCTTCTGGTGTGTCAGCCACTCCTCTCAGCTCTGTACCATCAGCAATCTTGCCAAGGGTGCAGTCTATTCCTTCATCCCGGCCACTGATGAAAATGTTGAATGAGATCAAACCCAGCACTGACCCCTGGGGAACACTACTAGCTGTAGGCCTCCAACTAGATTCTGCGCCACTGATCACAGCCAGTTGAGTTCTGCCAGTCAGCCAGTTTTCTAGCCACCTCACTGTTCACTCATCTGTCCCATACTTCTTAAGCTTACCTACAAGGATGATGTGGGAGACAGTGTCAAATGTCTTACTGAAGTCAGAGCAGACAACAGCCACTGCTCTCCCCTTGTCTACCCAGCCATTCGTGGCATCATAGAAGGCTACCAAGATCGGACAAGCATGATTTTCTCTCGGTGAATCCATGTTGCCTACTTCCAATAACCTCTTTTTCTACAAATTCCTTGGGGATTAACATCCTGAATAAGCTATTCATCATCTTCACAGGGACAGAGATGAAGCTGACTGGCCTGTAGTTTCCCAGGCCCACCTCCTTCCCTTTTTGAAGACTGGAGTGACATCATTTTTCCTCCAATCCTCAGGCATCTCTCCCATTCTCCATGACCTCTCAAAGATGATAGAGAGCGGTCTGGCAATCACTTCTGCCAGCACGCATGGGTGCATCTCATCAAGACCCATGGATTTGTGCACACTGAGTTTGCCTAGACAGTCTCTGACTGGATCCTCTTCAGCCAGGGGGAAGTCTTCCTTTTCCCAGACTCTCTCTTCAATCCCAGGGAATGGGATTCGTAAGGGGCAGTCTTAGCAGTAAATATTGAAGCAAAGGAGGTGTTCAGTAACTCCACTGCCTCGGTGCCCTCCATTACCAGAGGACCCACCTCATTCAGTAGGAGGCTCACATTTTCCCTAGTTTTCCTTTTGCTACTGACATACTTAAAAAAGCTCTTCTTGTGCTTGACCTCCCTTATCATTCTTCCAAATGGGCCTTAGCCTTCCTTGTTGCCTCCCTGCATGCTGTTATAATGTTAGTACATTTCTCCCAAGTAGCCAGACCTCTTTTCCACATTCCATAGATTTTCATCTTCCATTTGAGTTATTCCATGAGTTCCTCGCTCATTCATGGAGGTCTCCTGCCATCTTTGCCTGATTTCTTACTCCTAAGGATGTACCAATCTTGAACTTGGAAGAAGTGGTGCTTGAATGTCAACCTCTTACCTTCCAATGCTCTAACCCATTGGATACCTCCAAGAAGAGGTCAGAATTGGCTCTCCTGAAGTCCAGGGTTGCAATCCTACTTATTGACCTGTTTTTTCCATGTAAGATCCTGAACTTCACTATTTCATGTTCGCTTCATCAACTTCCTCCTCCTGATCAGGTAGCCTGTAGTAAAAACACACAATGGTGTCATCCATATTACTATGTCCCTTAATTCTCACTCATAAGCTCTACACTTGTTCATTCATCTCCATGCAGAGCTTGATACATTCCAGTTGTTCTCTCACATAAAGAGCAGCTCCACTGCCATGCCCTACTGGTCTCTTTCCTAAAAAGGACATAGCCATCCAAGACACCATTCCAGTCATGTGAGCTGTCCCACCATGTCTACGACTGCAGTGAGATCATGGCCCTGCAACTGCACATAGATCTCTAATTCCTCCTGTTTATTCCCCATGCTACATGCATTGATACTTTAGAAAAGGGAGCAGAGGATGCAGGTTTCCCTCGAGGGGTGAAAGAGGATCCCCTGTAGCTATACACACACTTGAGGTGACCGGCCTTCTGGCTCATGCCATGGGAGGCAGCAGAGGAACATTTGTCACTCTTCTGGTTGGCCTGGATTACTCCTCAGTCAGTTGCAACGGCATGAGCTTTGCCATTTTTGACCTCACCACTGAAATCCTTCCATTTAAAGCTCGCTTCACTAGGTTGGCCAGCCTGCTGCCAAAGATTGCTCTGCCTCTTCTAAAGAAATGGATCCCATCGCTCCCTAACAGGTTATTATTCTCATAAAAAATTCTTTTGTCACCTCTCACTGGCACCAGCCACATAGCCAGGAACTGATGTGCATTGTATGTCTATTTCTGGCTTCCTTCTTTCCTCCAGCTGGCAAAATTAAAGAGATGTAACTTGGGCACCAGTATTCTTCACTTGTGCCCCTAGGGCTTTATAGTCTTCTTTGATTCTGCCCGTGTTCCAGCTTCCACTGTCATTCATGCCCACATACAAGAGCAATAGTGGACAGCAGTCTGTGTTCTTGACAAGCTGTGGCCCTCTCTTAGTAATGTCCTGGATCTTGGCTCCTGGGAAGCAGCAGACCTCTCAAGACTTCCTGTCAGGCTGGCAATGGGGAGCCTCAGTGCCTTTTAACATGCAGTTACCCACTACAAGAACAGTGCAGTAGTTCAGATATTTGCTTAGGAGATGTCCTACTCGAGCCCTCTGCCCACTTTTTTCTTGGAGTGTTTTCAGCATTTTCCAGTAGATTACACCTTGGTAGCTCTCTCTATCACTTATTCTCTCCCCATGAATTTGTGTTTAAATCTCTAATATTTTAGCAAACTAATTAATTAATGCTAATTTGATTAGTGGACAAGGAAATAAGAATTATATTGTGTATTTTGGTTCTGTGGTCACATAGAAAAAGCAATTATTTTTTACAATCCCCTAACCACATGCTAAATTTTTGGGTGATGATTTTCTGGATACATTACGTTAAGTTAATAAAGAAATTTGATGCCTTGGTTTGGGTGACAGAGGTCTATAATAAGCTGTCTGGGTTAGTCACTGACCTAAGGACTGCTTACTTCTTAGTGACCATTCCATCCTGCAACCTGGTTTCTCAGTAACTCTTTAGTTTTATTTTAATTCCATGGTAGTCGTGACAGACTGAATTATCAGATATGGGAAAAAGTCAAAGCATCTGGGCCCAATTAGTCATTAATCCCCTCATGGTTTTGCAGGAGTGGGGAGAAAAGTTGTAAGTCCTCCAATAAACCAGACTTAAGTCACTGCAGGACAAGAAGTATTCAGAAGTTTCTGAAGTGTCAAGAAAGAACTTGTCTAACTTGAGACTGGCAGATTTTGGAATATGAAAAATAATCCTTCCTTTCTGATCAAGTCTTTCTGCATCTAGTTTTGAGCCTTGCACTTCAGGAAAAAATGTACTTTGAATAAAAAGAGGAAGTGGAGGAAGTAATCTGAGACCTTGAGGATATGGTTTATCCAGAAAGAATGAATGAATGATGTTAGACTTAAAGAAGCATAGCTGGTGGAAGGATTTGACATGAACAAAGAAGAAAGGGGTCTGATTTCTTGGCCAGTGAGGAAAGATCAAGAAATTATAGGCTGAAATGACAGTGTAGAAGGTACAGATTACCAATGGGAAAAGCTTCCAATAATTAAGTGGTGAAGAACATGCTTCCAGGCACCTATCAGTAAAAGGAGAGACATACCTCAGAAAAAGCTAGGTTTGACTATCCAACACTATCCTGTTTTTCAACATGTGAGTTCTGAATCAATGAAATTCAAATATGATCATCGGGTGAATACTGTAACCCTTGGACCAGTGGTTTCCAAATCAGAAGATAAGGTATGAGCACTATGAAAATGAGCTACCAAACCCAAATTAAAGAACTCTAGGTCTGCAGGACAGAATCAATACTGTTCTTGGGAGGAGGCTAAGGAGACAGGCCCAGTAGAGAATGGGAGAGGACTGATCTGTATTTCTGATGTAATATAAATACTATTGCTCTAAGAGAATATTAACTGAGACAGAGATGGGCAATGATTCTGGTTTAGGTAAGTTACTCACCCAAGTGACGGATGCTTGTGTTTTGGTCCCTGGTCTAGGGGAAGTATGTTTATATAAACACTCCGTAATTTTTAACTCTCTCCTTAAAGATGAGGGTTAAAATTCTTCAACCCAGACAATGAATTAGCTACTGTCTTGTTTAGTACTTTAACCCATAATGTACGTGATGAAAAGAACAGAGGAAGAATGTTCACATTGGAAGTTCTGTGTAAAACTGAACGTTAAGAAATACAAATGAAACCATGGTATGAATTCAGCAGAATTTATGCGTAGTTTTAGCATGACTGAAACTGAACTTTTCAGGGGAAAACAATACTTTCTTAACACACTAAAATGTTGTCATTACATTCTGCTAGTACTTTTAATTACATTACAGTGTTAATACATCTAGACTCACAAGGCTAAATCTAATGTTCAGATGTGCTTTCTGTGAATATTGTATCTTCATTCTTTTTTGGAAAGTAAAGACCTGAAAACAGCTGTTACCCTCAAGAGAACAACGTTCTGAACATTGTTTAGATGCTTGCTGCTGTTTTAAATTGTTTCAGGAGACCAATGTGCAGTGCTTTTTAGTTTCTTACACAAATAGATAAAAAGTTACATAAAAAAAAACAAAGACAATAAAGAATAAAAGCAAAAAGAAACATCTTGTTTTATAACTAGGGCACACTATGTGCAAATACTTCTTTTCATGTTTGTCCATTGATGTCAAAATGTAGCATCAATTGCAGCAGACATTTTTTTTATATCGTGACAACCCTTTTCCTTTTTCATCCATTTATCAAAAACCAGAACAGTCTCCTGCACTATTTATGGCTTGTAAGAACAAGTTTAAAGTAGTATCACCATCTTATTTATTGCTTAGCTCTATAACATTTGGAGAGCAACTATGGTCTAGTGAAATGTAAGCGCTAGTAAATAGATTATTCATTCCTGTGTGTAGAACCTTCACAGTTCTCAGACAGCTGACACATGTACTTATCCACTCCTTAATTCCCCACTACTCAAAGCAGAGAGCTATTGTTTTCTAAACCAGAACTTATTCTTTTTTCTTTCATAAGAGGCCTCCATTACATGGCTATCAGTGATAGTACTGAAAATCAGCATGGGGACTAGGTGAACCCACACTAAGCAATATAAGTGAAAACCAGAAAAAAAAAAAACAACCATAAAACATAAATTGAAAAGTATTCTTGGTCTTCTCCTGTATCAATGTTCATTGTTGTCACTCCTTTTTCATTTCAAGAAAGGAGCTTGCCCAGTTTATCTTACTAATTTTATTAAAAGAAAACAAAAGTGGCACAATTAAAGAGCTCTGGGTGCAGTTCCTAATGGAGAAGATCCTCAAGAGCACATGAAGGGCTGTTGAACCTATAGCCGTGGCAATGCCTGTGGGAAAGGCTGGAACAGCCGGGAGGAAAGTGTCAGACAATAAACCTGAAAAATGGTCCAAACGCTATCATAAAGCCCTTATTTAATAACATTTTTAATTTTAACAATATTATTTGGTTTGTTTCTTAGGGCCCTCTGTTTATTATAAAGCAATCCTTGAAGCTGCCAATATATGGGATCTCCCCTGAACTCCCTCAATACACAGTTTTGGTAGTTTCCCTTTGTACTGAGAAGGTCTGTTAATAACCACACACTACTAGAGGCATTAAATAGGCCACCCATGCTTCTAACATGCACAGTCCACATTTCTCTCCGCTCTTCATGGCAGCTAGCCTAATGGGAATGATGTCAAGGGGTGCAGTGAAACACTCTGTTTGCCTCTTGACTTCTATCTTAGGGTGGATCTTTTCCTGTTTGACAGCCATTCATTTACTCAGAGAACACTAAAGTGGAGTTCATTTAGTGCTGACAGGAAAGGAAGAGTGCCACCTGCCATATCATCAGCAGCAGACCTGGCTTACAGCCTGTGCAGCTGCCCTCCGGTCAAGTCTGCATACACAGACCTGTAAGTTGCTCTAATGACACATAACTCTCGAGTTTATCATTCACACGTGTTGCATGACTGTGACCCATGAGCAGCATCTGCAGTGATGGGAGCCTCATTTCTGGCTGACTCCAGACAGCTCATGCTTGCTCTGTGCTCCTCCCGTCTGTCTGGCCAGCTCCTCTGTCTGCCCAGAAGTAGACAAGCGAGCACAGATGAGGTTTTCGAGGAAGTACATGTCTGTGTGCAAATGTCTATATGCAACCTTTTATTACAGACAGAGCTCATTTATTACAGACTCTGCTTATTTAAAGTTGCCTGACACTTCTGACTATAAAATCTCATTTTCAATGCTGAAGTGTAACCATCTGATCTGAAATGGTCCAAGTCAGTAGTCCACCTCAGACTGAAGCGATTGTATGGGGCATGTGCTTCTTTATTTGAAACTCTCAGGCAAACCTCTTTGGTGGTCCCTTGAAAGTTAGGGACAAAAATACGCAGCTTTACAAGAAGTGCACTTCTTTTCCCACATTACAAATGTAAATGATAGCTCCTCGGTGAGTTTTTCTTTGAAAACTGCTCATGCCTTCATAATAGCAGGGATGAGTGCCAGCTCAGCTGGCATATGGTGGCCTTTGGCTTAGGGGGATATGCTTTTAGTGAAAATGTGTCCAAATCTGGCTGAGAGTTAAGCCACCAGATCAGAAATTACAACCTGCCCTGTAATTGCAACTTCCTTTGCTGTTGCTGCAGCCACCTGAAAGAGCATGGACTGGTTGTAGGCTGCTCACCGCCGTCTCTTGACCTACCGGGCTCCTGACTGCAATGCTGTGAAAACTCACATGTCCGAGACTGACAGCTACTCTACAAGCCAACTGTTTGAACTGTTTAACTGATTTAACTGTTCTCTACTGCCTAAGCAATGGACTGGTTCCATTTATGAACTGTACTGCTGATTAGCGGTGATCCCTGGTGTGTGCCATCTCTCTAGCGGTGCTGTGGGGAAGAGCACTAGTTAGCGCAGGGAAGTTAGCTGAAGCCACTTCTCTGATACTAATTATTCCACAGAGCAGTCAGAGCTACTGCTCTGACCTGAACAGAGGATGGCTAAAGTACTCAAACTCATCCAGTTAGTTAAAAAATAAGGCTATTTATAACAAAATTCAGACATTCAGAAACCCTGTATTCAATCAGATTGGTGGAGAGGCAAAAAGCCAAGCACCTTAGAAGGATCAATGGGGTCCAACACCAGGCAGAAAAAAAATTTACTTTCTGAAGGCTGCTCTTTGCAGTCAGAGCCCAGCACTCCTCCCCTGCTATCATGCTGCTATCAGTAGACGCTAAAAATGTGACCTACCCTTCCTAGTGATAATGAACAAAGAAGAAGACCACTCTAAGTGTGTTATCAAGTTACTTCACTTGTTCAAGTGGAAGAATTTTTGTCTGGTGTATTAGGACATCAAAAGGCAGATTCTGTTCTCTTTTCTGTTTTCTTTATTTTTTTTCCAATGTACTTTAAATGAAAGCCCCTAGACCTTTACGCATAAAAGAATTTAATCCAATCATGTTCAGATATTCAGAAATTTAGGAAATTCCAGAATAAAAGTCTTTCATCCTGACAGCGTTTGTATGAAAGCATAATTCAATAATGCATAGATATAGAAAATTCCATATAGTTTGTATCAGTATAAAATGCAACCAGATATTTTTTACAAGTCTTAATCACAACCTACATTATTCTCGATTTCCTAATATATAATCATTTATCTCTGTATCTGCTTTACAAAATTTGATTGAACTCGTATTTTTTACTACCTCTCTATTATATACCTAATATTGTTTCCCAGTCAACTGCTAAAAAAGTCCTCAGCTTGATCCTTTCTTCTTTCTAGAACTCTTATTCACGAGTAACAAACCTAATCACATACGCATTTTTCTACTTAATTCGACATTTTCTTTATGTAAGTATCCTGAATTTTAATGAAGAAATTAAGTCCTTCAATCATAATTACAATTGCATAAAAGAAAAAAAAATACATAATACAAAGTAATAGCAGACTATTGTTTCTAATAATTGTTTCTAATAATTTTTACTGTTGTAAAAGAAAAAAAATACAGTCCACATTGTTTTCAAGCAGAGCAGCTTTTAGAGAGCTTTTATCAACAGCAGCTGTCACAGATGGGTTATGTTAGTTAAGAAGATTCCAAAACAGGAAAAAAAAAGACAAAGAAAATGCTTATGTAAATGAGAAGAATATCAGCTTGATTATAATAGTCTTTCATGAAAAGAACATTTAATGCTGGGCTCATCTGTGTTTCCTTAGACATGAGTAAGGAAGTGTAGACCATAAAAATATAGTTCAGAGTACTTTTTCCCATCCAAAAACTTGCATTTATTCACATGCTCAGTGATTAAATAGAACACAATATATCATTCTGCATATTTTGAGGACTTCGTAGGAGCCTGGATGAGAGAACTGTTAAGAAGATCATGAATCCAAATGCTAAATTTGTTAGTCAAAAAATAATGCTTTATTGCCAGAATCGTTTCTGAATGGTACTGATATTTTTATCTTAATGTATCACAAACTTATATAGCTATTCATTTTTATTTCAATCTTTACAGAACTTTAATTAAAAAAAACTGTTTTACATTGACTTAGCATAGACAGTTACAAACCAAAATGTATTAATAATCTGAAGATGACTGGAACTTTGTCTGACATGATCTCACATTATTATTTTTAGTCATGTCAATAGAATTAACTGGAGTATACTCTGAGATTTCTGTCTATGCTACACAGCTCTTCATGAAGTGAAAATGATGGTGGTGGTTGTTGTCAAGTTTATTGCATAGTCAGATGGAAGAACTAATTAGCATCAGAACATTGATTTAAGTAATATTTCTCTAGCTGAATCCATCAGCATAATCTAATAATAAGCCATTCATTTCAGTTTTTGCTATTGAGATTGTCTTTGCATTCTGTTGACTGAGTGCAATGCATGTGGTTCCAAAAATGTGAACATGATCTTATGTACAGAGGGCTCTAGCAGCCAGAGGTCCTTCTGATTCCACATTTTGTGTTCTTGGCAGCCCAACTGGGCACCTTCACCAGGACAGTCAATAAATGGAAAAGAAAGATAAAGATTCAGATCATCTGAGGTTAAATTGGGATCTCATCTTTCTGGGCCACACACCAAAGGCAGTACAGTACTGTGTGAATAGAGGTAGTACTACTGTTTGTCACTTCTCACCTGAAGAACAGGCCAGCCAAAGAGCATATATGATATTTTAGGTAGTGATAGTAGTTTCAGCATCTAAGGCTATCTGACAGAGCAGCTAAAATATGTGGAAGGGTTGAAAATCTGAACCCTTTCCTTTGGCCGCATCCCTTATACTCATGTAGACTGATGTTATCCATACCCTCCTAGGGCAGCTAGCTTTCTCAATTTATTGCATAGGGAATGCAGATTCCTGACTCAGTGTTACGAATTTAATTCCAGGATACTGCCACAGCAAGTCAAATGCAGTTATGCGATACCAATATGCTCCTCTCAGAATGTGCCTAAACAAGAGAGTAAGATGCACACAGTGCACGTTAACCTATACTGATATGTGAACTGCACAACCTGCAGAGGAACAACCCGTCTCTGTCTGCACTTAGCCATGGCTATGCTGCTTTTCAAACTAATTACTTTCATACTTGATATTTTGGTATCCTGGATATAATAGAAAGGTTTCTTTAACTACCTGTCTGACATAACCACTGGCTTGCCATTGGAAATGAGGTGCTGGAGGAACCTCATTGTAATACATTGAATAGAATGCTTAAGCACATGTGATACCAGATTTATTAATCACCTTGTAAGGTGGTATTTCTGGTGTAAAACGAGACCCGCAAGTGGAAAATGTGAAAACAATGCATAGGTTTGGATATGCTGCAGAACTTCAGTCTTTTGGAGAACATGCTTCACTAAAAATTTGTCTGTTTGCTCATTAAAGACTAAGAAGTTCACCTATCCCATTACTGACATCCTCATCTATTCAGACATCTGCATTGTCTGAAACAAGTAATTAATTCAGAAAAGTTAGAGTTTGCACTTAGATTGAAGATTGTTGTGTTTCTGATCAGCAAAAAGTCCCATGTTCCTGGAAACATACCTGCTATTTCAAACAACATTGATCTAATCCCTCTAAAATCTGCACCCTATTCTTACTGAAAATCACAGCCTAGAGAAATCTGTTGAAGATCTATGCTTCTAAGCATGTCTGTAAGCTCTTTTTGGTTATCTGCTATGTATAGAGTTTTCTAAACTCTTTTAAGATAAGGCATGGAGTGTTCTATGTGGGAACTGTCATATAACACATTGTAAAATTTGTTAAAGTTTAAAAAGTTTTACTGTATCAGGAGGTCAGAAAGATAGGAGATTTGGGAAAAGGAATGTGTTAGCTTGCTTTTAATAAAGACAAAGGGAAGGGTCACTAAGTAATGTATAGTAAAGCTACTAAAGGATTAAAAGGTGCAAAATTCTAAATAAAAAGGTAGTAATATTTAACAGTAATTACATGACCAGATCCAATGATTCTTTATATTTTATATCCTTTGTGAGCATAACAACATATTTGGTACTAAAAACAAAGGTTTTTTTTTTAACAAAAAAAACATTTCACAAAACCATATTTTAAGAATCATTAACTATGAGAGATAGTAAACAAGATAGTAAAAAAGATAGTAAAAAAAGAAAGTAAATGAGAGATAGTGAAAAAGGATGTATAGCAATGAATGACTCACAGAGCCAGCATCTAAGCAAAATAACAAACTTCAGTTCAAACTGCTGGTAAAATTAAATTTGTTTGAATGAGATATCTTCAAGTAGCCCACTGAACCAGTAAAATTGAAACCAGCTATTGAAAGCACATCAAGGCATCATCAAAAGAACTCACTGGAACCAAAAGCGGAAGAGGCTGTTACTGATTTCAGCATGAGTGAATTATGCAAATAGCAAGAAATACAAACAAAAATATTATTTATTTTTCCTTAATCGGTGTTAATCAAACAGAGTAAGAATTTTAGTTTGCTATTTCCGAAAAGACAGTCAGAATGAAATATTAAGGTAACTCATCCTTTTCCCTAACAATTTTTTTTTCTTCTTCATTGTTTCTACTACAGGAGGATCGTGGCCTAGCTCTTTCCCCTTTTTTCCTTCAGCCATAATTTAAAAAAGGTCCAACACCTATGTTTCCAATGATGTAGCTGTAGTGGAAAAGCTAAGAAGAGCACATGTGTAAGGGAGCAAAATCAGCAGCCTTTTTGTTCTCACTTCCATGAAGTAAATACCCTTGTTTGGTAGACCACAGGAGGAAGTTCAGCCCACACGTAACATTTTCACCCAATCTCCTGTTCAAAAGCATTAACCTAGTTAGCAGAACTGAAGTCATTCTGCCAGAACACTGTGTACCTTTGGCATTCCCAGATAATCAGACACAGAATATATTCCTGTAGGTATAATTGAATTCTGAAATAAGTACTTACTGTAGTATAAAATACACTTGGGCAGCATTTTCATTACAGCACTTAATCCAGCAGGAATCTGTATGAGTGCCTCAGAATTCCCCCAAAGAGTATCACGTTTTCAAAAATAGATTTGACAGATGTACAATAGGTCATGAAGTACTTAACAGAGATAACACCTCGAAAACATGATTACTTCCACAATGAAATGAATAAAAGAAAGGTGTAGAGTCTTAAATAA
The DNA here is from genome assembly GCA_016647715.1 of Pavo muticus. Classification (NCBI taxonomy): domain Eukaryota; kingdom Metazoa; phylum Chordata; class Aves; order Galliformes; family Phasianidae; genus Pavo; species Pavo muticus. Next base: position 984,201 of record JACDJE010000142.1, on the reverse strand, counting down.
AACAAGTCTGAAATGCTACACATCTGACTGGAGTACCAAAGAGGTCGCGCTTTCCAAGAAAAGAGCTGAACCTTATTACAAAATGGAGGTGAAATATCTGCTCTCAGGACATGGCTTCCAAAATACCAATTATTTTATTGTGACTGTAGGACGTTTAAGACAAAGATTGGTAGGAGAAGTATTTTAGTTGGGTTTTTAAAAGAATTCCTAAAATCTCTGAAAATTATTCTAGTGATTTATTTTCAAAAAACACCGTACCTAATTACAAGACATAATAGAAAAGTTCTGTATAGGTTTTCAGCTGCCAAATTAGTTTAAGAACTAAAATAAGTCTAGAACTTCTACTGTCTGACATTTCAATATTATAGAAAACTGTACATATAGAGGCACGTATTTCCATTTGATCACTTTAAATGGTATTTCTATAATCTTTACCAAAGAGATTGGAAAGTATGTTCAGGTAAAAAATATGTGCTACAAAGATATGTCTGATAAGAAGTCTCATTAAGTATATGCACAAATTCCCTTATGTCCAAAAAGAAACATTTAATAATATATGAAGCAGATGTTTTCAGCATAGGCATCTGTAGAGATTGTATATTTAGTTACTGAAATTAAATGGTATAGAGTCTTTTTTCCACTTACACAGTATTAAAATGTTTCACTGATAGGTGTCTGATTTGCCCAACCACTTATAGTTGCTTCTTAACTATGCAGTTTGTACATCTGTTAGCTCTGATTGCCTAATAGTGGCTGTCAGGTAATCAGAACAGATTAATTTGCATCATGATGATATATTTCTTCTTCAACAGCTACAAGCTGAATAGACAAATCTCTACTTGATGGGATGACTACAGTCCTAAAGCTTTTCAGAATTACTACAATGCTTGCCAGCAGTAATGATTCTGTTTCTCTCCTCCCTTCTCTTCAGTGCAGGCAACCACTCCCAGTTTAAACCAAATAGATGATAGAATTTACATACATAGAAGAGAAAGAAAATCTCTTCCCTCCAGATCTAGTTCTGCTGCAGTTGGAGTCTGTGGAAGTTTTGCCAATGACCTCAATAAGAGTAATACTTTGTAAACTTCCTTTCTTCTAGAAGGCCAATAAACTTCTTATCTGCACAATGACTGCCACATATTTGTACCACATATTTTTACCTACGGTTCGACTAGCTTAACACTGGGAGAAGTTACACAGTCATAAATTTTTGAAGTGTTTAATAGGGCTTTTAGGCACACAATCCCCTGCAAATCAGCAGAAACTATGTAGCTGAAACCTGACATTCACTCTGCAAGTGCTGCTGAGGTACCATTTTTGTGTATATGCTGACTGCTAGTAGACATATGGGTTTTTATATCAGAATAATGAATGTAAAACAGATATTATTTACTTGTTATATACACTACTGAGCATCTGAATTAATGAAACAGAATTTCTGTATGGATGGCAAACTCAGGGAAGAATAAAGATATTACTGCCTATAATTCAACCTCTGACGTATTCATTTATGAGTGGCTGAGGAGGAAGGTTGGTGTTGCTTGTTTTGTTGGCTCATACAGTTCTAGTTATAATTTGAAATTTGGAGGAGGGAAAGCAAATAGTGAGATTATATGTGTAATTACAGAGTAGACAAATGCAGGCAAGGCTATTTTCCAAATATCCTTCTACTAGTGTGCCTCTGTGAGGGCTTATATCATAGATGCCAGGCGGACGCAGTCTTTTCTGACCAGAGGAAGTAAAAAAGGCAATTGTAATGCAGCTATGGGATAATCACGTATGCCCATCAGGCTCTGGACATCTATCTCTCTTTAAGCAGAGCTACTGCACAGCCATCATTTACATTAAAACTCCCAGCCCATTACTAACTGGTGACCTTGTGACCTTAGTTTAAATGCTTCACATCCTATGACTTTCCTCTGAGCCATCTACTTTCTGAATACTTTTACAATGAGTCTTAGCATTGTCATGTATTTCCGGCTTCCAATTCTGGAAAATGTTTCTGTTTGAGAAAAAAAAACTCCACTGTGTGCCTTATTTTACTTTTCTTGTGAAATTAAAATGAAGCATGCCATTACCTTTCGCTCTCCATAGCAATAGACTGAAAATACATTTGTGTGCTTCTCTGTCCTGGGCTCTGGATGATGGCAGTTAATTTTCCCAGTCTTTCAAACAAACAAACAAAAAACCTAATGTAATCGTAAATGCATTGAAATTAAATACTAATAAAGGGTCTTTGGAAGAAAGCATATATTCATGTTCCCACTTAAAATAAAGGTTTATTATACTTGAAAAAGATATTTGAAGCATTCCAGCTCTCTAAAGCCTTGCAGTACACTTCTGCAATAGCTTGTTATCCATTACTGAATAGATCTAATTATACTTTCTCTGTAGTAGAATTACAGTTACAGATGTTTTTTTGCTACTGATTGAAACGTCAGTAATAATTTAATTAGATATTATGACAGTTTCCATGCCTTATATGTTAACACAGTTAAATTCTCTCTGTAAACTAGTTTTGAGAACAAATGTTTCTGTTCAAGACCTTTTACAGTGGAAATGTTTCAAAGGTAGAAAAAGTTAATTATAAGGCTTTTTTCCCCTTCTAAATCCTCTGAAGGAGCAGGAACATGTTCCATGGAAATATGGTCAGTGGCTGAAATGTCAGAGAGGCTCTAACTGTCAGGCACAGAATAGTAAATGGAAAGTATATGAAATTTAAACTACCTTACAATCTAAGTTAAGCGGTACTATTTATTTATATAACTATAGTGACCCTCACTGTGCAGAAGATATGCTTTTTACTGTGTGGTTTGCTTGTACACGAGAACATTGAATGGCTGTATTATATTTAATTAAAAGCAATAGCGGGCCTACCCAGATGTTAAAAGGGCTTGATCTCAACAGTGTGTTGACATCAGATGAATAGGAGAGGCCACCTGCTAGCTCCACTTTTGGCTTTGTGGATGATTTGCATTCCTGTGGCCTGTTGCTCTGCATGATTGCTCTCAGCACTTTACAGCCCCATGAACTGTTTAATATCATGGATACCTTCCAGCCGTGCAGGCTATCTCCTTTTGTAACATCAGTGCAAAAGAAAGAATGACCACTTGCATGATTCTGATGGGTAGAGTATGATGTTTTCACTTAGTATATACCACATCAAAGAGGAGGAAATGCTTTTATATAAACTGGCTTAAGATAAAAATTAATCCATTCTTGCCTAAGAGCGCCAACAGACTTTTTTTCTCTTTCTGAAGGATAATGCTCATCATTTGAATCTGTGTACAATGTGGCTCAGTCTGTGAGCAGTACGCTTGTCTTTTCACTTAAGCTCAGAACATTTTTAGTGCAAACATGTAAAATGAGAATAATTTACTAAATGTGTTCACTGATTGTTTGAACGTTGAGGATCCCTTTAGCAGTCTAAATGTATTCATGAACACAAGTGCAGCTGTTAGATTGTATGATTTATAAGGCCAGTGCAGTCCTGATTTCTAACCTCCTTCTAAGAAATAATAAATACTTTAAAAGAAGTAAGAAGAATAGAATCAGAAGAAAAAGAAGCAATCATAACAATATTTTCTGGTAGGTAATATTAAAAGACAGAAGAAAAATGTGAGATGCATATTTTCATATATTGTCCTCTCCTGAAATTGCATTTTCTGTGTAAGTCTCAGTGTAAGTATGCTCCAACCTGAATGTTACAGCATCATCACTCAGGGAGCAGAGGGATGCCATTAGCTAAAAATAGCCATAGTTGTTTTCCAGATTCTTTTGTATTTGTGATCTGTATTTATTATTTCAGCAATGTGTTGATTTCAACCCCGCAAGCTCCACTAATATTACCTTGTAGTTTTATACTTGGTATTAAATAATGCATTCAGCAGACACAAAAATGCATCCCATTATGCTCTGATAAAAGGTACATTCATTTACTTAAGCTCTAGAAGCAAAAGCTAACAATTTAACTTACAGTAGACTGCTGAAAAATACACTTGCTTTTTTGTTTGATATATCTTTTTCATTATGCAGTATGGTTATTAAGGTACAAGACTGAAAAATAAATGATTAATACACAGTGGATTTATATGCAATATGTGCAATAATTCAGATTTAACTTCATGTTAAAGGATTTTAAATGTTGAATATTTTAAATCAATCTTTTGCTATAAGTGAATAATGATTTTTTGTGCTAAATTAGCAAACTGAGATCTAGGATAGCTGAGATTAAAGCATAATGTGTATACTAAGAGTACAGATTTTCTGACTCCTTACTAGTTAATACCTTGTGTTATCAGTATATAGAATTCCTGTGCATTTAAGATTATGAATTCAAAGCCGCTCATGTGTCTTGATTTTTATTACTCAGCATATCCACAAACAACTCAAGTCTTCGTGCTTAGAGACAGTAGGGATTTTATTTTGAATTTCAGAAAATAAAATGCCCCTCGCACTTAGGAGAAATACGGTTTCAGGCTCATCCTTTGGCTGTAATGGTCTAACTGTTTCTAAACCTCCAGACTTCAGAGGTCTCAGGGCATAGGAGCTGCCGGTGTCTTGTGGCACACTGAAGTTTTTCACAGACTGATTAAACATTTTCTAATCAGCAACTGTGATTCAGAACATCAGCGAGTGTATTGGTACTATCTCAGGGAAGACTGCAGTGACGGCTCAGCTAGGGTGACCTGTGCCACTGCCACTGGCTAAGCAGAAGGTGTGTGGCTGCCTCGGTTTTCTTGCAGGAAAATTGACCCCAGTTTCCAGACTGTGAAACACAATCAGGCAGAGATATCTCTTCAATCCGTAATTAAGTATACAAAACCTTAAATGGGAGTAAAGATGAAGACAATTCACCACTTAGAGCATTTCTTACAAGCTGCTTTTATTGGCCTCTACTTTCTGAGTCCAATTCATGGGTCCCTGATTCTGCCTCACTCTTGAACAGGAAATCCAACATGTGGCTGTGAAATCTGTTAGGGACCTACATTTGGGTGCTAAATATTCACAACTGCAGCACTTGAATACTACTCTTTCATTATTATTATTATTATTATTATTTTTCTGATGGTGGCTCCAGTAGTAGGATCTGCAGAGAAAAAAGATCAGATTCTGAAAAGTGTCTGCATTCACACCAGACTTGTGGTTTTCTCCTGGATTGCCATTGCAACTAGTAAAACTATAAGGATTTAGAGAGCATATTGCAACTAATACAAATGTTGTATACCAGCCATTTAAAGGTAACTGTGGAAGCTAGGTATTGTATGCCCGGATTGCAGCATAAACTGCAATTACTTAAACAACACCATAGCATCAGGAAAATGTAAAGAAAAGAGAACATACTGATATTCCTCCAGTAAGCTGGATTGCAGGGCGTTTAACTATGAGCTGGGCATACAGCTGATGTCCACTATGCTTCTTCTGGAGGGGCCACACAGGCTTAGGAAAGCTCAAGAAACTGAGACTGGCAGCAAATTAAGGTTTAATATGCACTGCAATTTGTATCTATTAGAATCCTACATCACTTCCTCATCATAACTGTGTGTTAACTGCCATTACATCCAAGTATATGAAGTAATAAATAGGTCCCAAGTGCCAAGTAAATAATAATAATAATAATAATAAAAAAACAAACCCGAGGCATTTCTCCATGTGGGAACCATCCCTGGTGAACTATAGTTCTGTAAAACGAAACTTATTACTGTTGTTCTACAAGTGTTTTCTTTCACTAGAAAGCTGCTATGGAAGATGACAAAGAGTTTACTCTTTTGTTGAGTGCTCTGTCTATATGTTGTATGCCTTCTCCAGATACAGCTTTACAGATGGAAATATTTGAGGTGAGGCTGAGTGCTGTACTGAATTGCAGTCTGTTATAACAGGAGTTTTCTTCTCAGTCTAATTCATTCTGCTTTGCACTAGTCAGGTGCTGCAAACCAGCTGTTGGACTAGCTGATATATACAGCTGTAAATTGTCCTGATGCATGAATGCCCGTGTAATGTTGATAGAAAAGGACTTGAAAGCTGTGTACCAATAGATTTTCAGACACGAAAATCATAGAATCATAGAATCACCAAGGTTGGAAAAGACCTCCAAGATCCAGGGATGGTTACTCCACCACCTCCCTGGGCAGCCTGTTCCAATGCCTGACCCCTCTTTTGGAGAAGAAATTTTTTTCTAATATCCAGCCTGAACCTCCCCTGGCCATTCCCTCTCACCCTATCACTAGTTATGTGGGAGAAGAGGCCGACCCCCACCTCACGACAACCTTCTTTCAGGGATTTGTAGAGAGCAATAAGGTCTCCCCTAAGCCTCCTCTTCTCCAGACTAAACAATCCCAGTTCCCTCAGCTGCTCCTCATAAGACTTGTGCTCCACATCCCTCACAGCTTCACTGCCCTTCTCTGAACATGCTCCAGGGCCTCACTGTCTTTCTTGTACCTAGGAGCCCAAAACTGAACACAGTACTTGAGCTGTGGCCTCACTGGGGCTGAATACAGGGAGACAATCACCTCTCTGCTCCTGCTGGCAGCACTATTTTTGATACAGGCCAGGCTGCCATTAGCCTTCTTGGCCACCTGGGCACACTGCTGGCTCATGCTTAAGCGAGCGCTGAGCAACACCCCTAGGTCCATTTCCTCAACCATCTTCCGGCCACTCTGCCCCAAGGCTTTAGCACTGCCTGGGGTTGTTGTGACCACAGTGCAGGACCCGGCACTTGGTCTTGTTCATCCCACTGGCCTCATCTCGTCGATTCAGTCCAGATCCCTCTCTATGGCCTTCCTAACCTCAGGCAGATCAACAGTTCCTCCCAGTGTGGTGCCATCTGCAAACTTACTGAGGGTGCATTCAATCCTCTCATCCAGGTAATCAATAAAGATAATGAACTCTGGCAGAGCTCAGAGGGATGTGATCAGCAGTGCAGAGTCTAGAGGGAGGTCTGTATTTAGCGGTGTTCCTAAAGAGGTTGGTGCTGCATCTGGTCTTGTTCAACATCTTCATCAGTGACCTTGATGAGGGGATAGTGTCCACCCTCAGCAAGTTTGCTGATGATACGAAGCTGGGAGGAATGGTTGACACACCAGGAAGCTGTGCTGCCATTCAGTGTGATCTGACAGGCTGGAGAGTTGCGCAGAGAGGAACCAGATGAGGTTTAACAAAAGCAAGTGTAGAGTCTTGCACCTGGGAAGGAATAACCGTATGCACCAGTACAGGTTGGGGGATGTCCTGCTGCAGAGGAGCTCTTCAGAGAGGGATCTGGGTGTCCTGGTAGATGACAGGTTGGCCATAAGCCAGCAGTGTGCCCTGGTGGCTAAGAAGGCCAATGGCATCCTGGGGTGCATTAAAAGGAGTTTAGCCAGCAGGTCAAGGGAACTGATCTTCCCCCTATACTCTGCCCTCGTGAGGCCTCTCCTGGAGTACTGTGTCCAGTTCTGGGGTCCCTGGTACAAAAAAGGGATCTCCTGGAAAGAGTCCAGTGGAGGGCCACGAAGATGATTAAGGGCCTGGGGTACATGCTTTATGAGGAAAGGCTGAGTGACCTGGGTCTGTTCAACCTTGAGAAAATACTGAGAGGGGATCTGATCACTGTCTATAAATATGTAAAGTGTGGGAGGCAATGGGATGAGGCCAGACTCTTTTCAGCAGTGCGTGGCGATAGGACAAGGGGAAACAGCCACAAACTGAAGCATGGGAAGTTCTGCACAAATGTGCTTAAGAACTTCTTCACAGTAAGGGTGACGGAGCACTGGAACAGTCTGCCCAGATAGGTGTGGAGTCTCCTTCTCTGGAGATGTTCAAGACCCTCCTGGACATCTACCTGTGTAACCTGGCCTAGAGAGCCTGATTCGGCAGGGTGGTTGGACTAGATGATCTCTAGAGGTCCCTTCCAGCCCCTACAATTCTGTGATTCTGTGTGATTCTGTCAACAGGACAGTCCCCAATACCGACCCCTGAGGAACACCACTCATGACTGGTCGCCAGCTGGATTTAACTCCATTCACCACCACTCTCTGGGCCTGGCCCTCCAGCCAGTTCTTTACCCAGCAGAGAGTGTACTTGTTCAAGCTACAGACTGCCAACTTCCTCAGGAGAATACTGTGCGAGATAGTGTCAAAAGCTTTGCTGAAGTCTAGGTAGACTACGTCCACAGCCTTTCCCCCATCCAGCAAGTGAGTCACTCAGTCATAGAAGGAAATCATGTTGATCAAGCAGCACCTGCCTTTTATGAATCTATGCTGGCTAGCCTGATCCCCTGGCTGTCCTGCATGTGCCGTGGGATTTCACTCAAGATGATCCCTGGCACCAAGGTCAGGCTGACAGGCCTGTTGTTCCCTGGATCCTCCTTACAATCTTTCTTGTAAATGGGAATCACAATGAAATGAAATGAAATGAAATGAAATGAAATGAAAACAAATTGGATTTCCCTAAATAGGTGATAGTCCAGAACATTCCTGCACTCCACTACTCCCTGCCTCTTTGTGTTTGTGAACATATTCATACAATTTTGAAGCAGAGCTAACTTCTACCACAGTCATATTAGTTTTTGCTGAACCTCAACAACACTGAAAATGACCTAAAGTCAGCTGTGCCACTCATACATGTCAAGGGATTATGCTTAATTAGCCCTAAGTAAGGAATTTAAGTACAAGAGAATAAGATTATATAAATCTAACTTTTAAAACAAATATAAGATTATCAATCCTTTGACCATATCTTAGAGACAGCTTTACAATAATATCTCTAAATATGTCCCAAACATGATAAGGAATTGATAGTGGATGTTTTTGTTGCTATAGCAAATGGAGTGGCAAGGCACGATGAAAACAACTGCTATGTATACATACTGATGGGGTTGTAGGGCACCACTCTCTTTGCTTATCTTTGTCTATTTTTAAGCAAAGTGTTAATTGAGTGCAAATGTATCTGATTCTGTGATGTAGAGAACTGTGCTTTGTTGACAGTCTATAGTCTCTTGATTGCTTGTTTGGTACCAACCAGCTGTGGCCTTGAGTGGTGAAGTATCTTAAAATATGAACTGTGTTTTCTTCAAAGTATGTATTTTGCCTTCACAGAAATCAAACCTTTAGATTTAGCTTACAAGAAGAGAGGAATTTTGCTATAATAAGTGCTGGGCGGGGCCTCAGTTCAAGGAAGGAGGATGCTGAGGAATGTTAAAAGCAGATACTGTTATCACTCCATTTGAGTACTGAGTTTACCTTCAAGTACAGTTGCTTCAGATCCTCCCTTTCTAACCTTAAAGAAAGCCTTTCACAACTATTGTGACATAATTTAAGGACGATTTAGCACTGAGGGAGGGTGGGAGGGGAATATCTCCATTTTCTTCTCACAGTATTTTTACAGGAAATATATAGTGAACTCTCTAGATTACATGAACCTTTTTAAAGTTCTGCCTTCATAGTAACAGTTCAAACAAACAAACAAACAAAACCACAATGCTCTAGTTTTGTTAAGAGAAACGTAATTTTTTAAATCAGAAATTCTAACCTAGAAAAATCTCAGAATATTTTCACATAAATTCCAATGTTTGGAAAATTAGAAAATATACATGCCATTTTTGATTGATATGTATGTGTTAACAACTTCTCCTGCTATTGTTGTAGGGAATCAAACACACTTTCCCTTATATTCTAATAGAATATCTGTATCTAATATCTATATTTGAGGATGAGCCTGTCCACAAGACAAAATCTGAAAAGCTTAGGACCTTCATGCTTAAAAAATAAAGAACTGACCCAGTCTCACCTTACAAACACGCTTAGGTGGTAACTGAAAACTGGCTGAAGTCTATGGCTCCACTGGATCTGGAATGAGGCCACTGGGACATTCATTTCAACAAAGCTACTCAGATGGGATGAGAATTCGCAGGACCAAGTCCTAGTAAGTTGCTTGTCCCTCAGAGAAAACATCTCTTGCTACCTCTCATTATTTGTATTTTTAGCATAGTCTCTGGTGTGTTTGTGAAGCGTGCCTCACAGGATTTGTTCTGCTTCCTTGAAAAATAAATGTAACAATCATATTTGTGGTTCATGTTCACTCCAGTGGATTCCTGTTTCCTATGTCTTTGGAAGTCGCATATTCTCTGCTCTCAAACCAGCTCTCTTACCTTCATTTGGCTCCACTGGGAAAGAGCAAAACCATCTGTGACTCTCTCCTGAGAAGCATTTCCTTCTCTTATTCTTGTGTTTATTACCTGAAGAAGGCAAGAAAGTTCTGTCTGGCTTTATAATTTTCCTGGCTACCCTTACTTACTGCCTTCCATCAGCAGAAAAGTTGGCATCCTGCTAGCACATCTTTCTCACTTGTACTTTGTGGGAACTTACACTGATGTGGGCACTGTGCAGATCTTAGCAGCTGGAAATGGACTGTCAGGCCTAGCCAAAGACAGGTGTTGGAAAAGGCAAGAGATTCTTATTTTTATCAAAAAAAGTCACTAGAGTATTGCCTTTTTATTTGCAGCAACCACATGAGTTGGATATGTTTGTATATGTTTAAGTTGCAGTCTTTCACACGTGTATGGCATTTATATATGTATATTTGAGGTTTCATCTTGCACAAATCTCTTTGGTAAGCTGGTATCAACAATTAAGCTAAAAAATAAAAAGGATCTGATTTTTTTTTTTTTTTTTTTTTGCAATTCTTCAATTATGACAGAAGACACTTCAAAACAGTGCTTAGGTAGCTCACTTGAGATCATCAAAACAGATTTACTTCTGCTGTGATGAGCCAACAGGAATTACAGTGTGTAGAGCTTGAGTAGGCTGTACCCAAATTTCTTAACAACTGGAGGCTGGAAAAGGGCAAAGAAGGAAGGTAAAGTAGAAGGGGTTAGAAATAGAGCGTGTTATTCTCTTTCCTTCCAAAATGAGTTCTGGAAAATTATAAGACTGCTGTCAAGATCGTGTTCTTAACCTACAGTAAAGAGCCTGGTCTGCCAAAATGAAGATGATTTTCCACCTTCGAGGCTCCTGTAATTTTTCAGTGAATCCGACACAGCAGAACACCCACCAAATAAAGCAACTCCAACTACTCTTTGGAGGGAAAAAAAAAAAGTTTAAATTTCTGTTGTCAGAAAGAAATGTTATTCCTAAGCCATTTTGTTGTGGTTTGTTATCCAGTAGAAATATTACCTTTGAGGATTTTTCCCCCCTGCTACTTGTGAGCACATTAGCAGGTATCCTGAATCTGGAATATCTCTTCTTGAAGCATGACTATGGTTATCTACAGTCCTGAAGCACCACACTCTTCAGAGTTAAGAAGGCAGAGCAAAGGTCAATGGAAGCTCAGCTCATGACTTTTTACAATCCAGCTTTTTCTTTAGCACACAGTGTGAGGAAGTCCAAGCTGTGGTGTTTCACTCTCATGAATGTCTTTTGGCTTTCACTTCAGCTTGTATTTAAAGCTGGATAACTGTTTTAAAGGGCACTTGAATTCAGTGTCCTTTGTAGCATACTGTTCTGCGTCTATTTAAGAGCTGTTCCATGTGCTTTTGGCAGATGATATTTCCAGCCATTCTGAAATGTTTTAAAAGGCCAGTTTTCTGAACTGCCTGCTGCTGTGTATGCTGTAATTCCAATTCAGGCTTTTGAAGTTATGGGTAGATTCAGTATTCTAGTTTTACTTTGTTGTGAAAATAATAAACAAAATAAAATACCCTTCCAAAATACAAATAACAGAGGAAAAAAATTAGAAAAATACAGATTTAATGATTCCATGGTTTGTCTTTTTATATTTGGAAGACTTCATTTTGTTTATTCTGACCTGGCCAAGAGCCAGCAGTTCTCACTGTAGCAATATGGGAGGCTTCAGGCCCAGAAAATATCATTGCAAAAGAACAATACTGTTAATTGTTGGGTAAATAAAAACATTGAGGGTGACTCCCCGAATAAGAAGATCAAATCTTTATAAGCTTATCTATTTTGACACTCCTCCCTGCCCTATGGACAACATGAGATGAAATACAGAAAAGTTGTTTCACCTTGCAGCATGATGCAAAATATGTATCCAAGCAAGTAAGATGGGGTGATATATGTGGACGCCATCTCTTTCGCTTCTGTTTCGCTCATTAGAAAAAGAATAATAAAAAAATAATAATAAAAGCTGTTGTGACAGAGCTTGTGGCAGAGCTTAAAATTCAGAGGGCGTTGAGCTGCTCATCCTTATGTCAACCTTAAACCAGTGCTACTTTTTTGGAACTTACAGCAGCCAGCCATTCTAGATGGGAATGGTTCGCAGTTCCATTCATCTGCCATGCGCATACAAACCACGTATCGTACCTTGCATTTCAAATCCATTAGCCCCATACAAACATCTCATTCACTAAAGTGCTTAAAAATATCAGACAGCCATGTTATGAACCTGAATCACTGCCCAGATGGACTAATTGAGAAGAAGGAAGGGCGACTGTTCTTGGCAAGTATTTATAAAGGAGGATTCAGTGGCTGTCCAGTGTTTTGCTCATCAGCAAACAAGTACCTTGTTTGTAGTTTAGGTATTCATATGCCAATATTTAAATTCTGGTAGAAATATACATGAATGCTGTGCAAGTTTATGTCTGAGTATTAACAATAAAAGATACACCTCACTGTATGTTTGTGTATGTGTTTACGCACATTTTCTACTTAGAAAATGTATTATTGGAAATACTAATCTAGCACATTTTCACACATATAGAGAACGGACAAATTCTTCCAACTTAGCGTACAGTAAGTATCATTCCCCAGGTCATGTGCTTATGAAATCCAATTGGAATAATATGTATCCATAATATGTAGGACCTGCTACCTTTATTTAGGTTTCTAGTTTTATGTTAAACAATGTAGCTAATGCATTTTTAGTTAACAAAATACTGTTCTATAGAGGGAAATGGTCATAACAATCAGACATTGCTGGTGTTGAGGGCATTTAACTCTGTACTTCAATAGCTTTCATATAAAGCTGGCAAATAGGATATTGGGGTGTACACTCAAGCGCAGTTATTTTGAGTAATCAGAACTGATGACATAATGAAATGCCTTTCTTTTTGCCCTGTACAGCTCCACATTTAAAAATATTATGTGTCTTAGATTGGGAGTGCTCAGCACCTCACAAAACAGTCCTGGAGCTGCACAGTTGTACAGTTGCATTTTATTAAGCTAACATTAAACATTCACTTTTCAGCCTTGGTATCAATTTTATGCTGCTCACATGCTATGGTAGTTTGCTGTTTTCAGATTTGTTGCTTTTGCCTCACAGTAAGAGGCCAGTTTACAATGCTGCAGAACCGGCTGCACCTTGGTAGAAGCAAATATATTGCAGACATATGCTAAGCAGCCACCCTGTTACACTCTGTTTCTTCTGTCACACCACTGTTATCACCGATTGGAGCCTCTCCTGAGCGAGGGCTGCCAAATGTGCTGAAATCCCTCCAACCTGTGTGGCAAGTCTCTCAAGGACTCTCCCGATGCAAGGGAGGTTTGGTACCTAAGGAGGTTTTTACCTTAAAGAAGTGTATCAAATTGGAGGCAGTTGTAATTTGGAGCATAAATCATACATCAAGTAACATAACTGTAGTTTGCCCATCATTTTTCACAAGGAAAATATGCATAAAAGGTATTTTGATGGGGAATACATAAGCGGTGTTAAAATGTGAGAGAGAATGCTTGCTTTAAAGAAAGACTGGCCCTTTACTTGAGAAAACATACTTTATCATTAAGATTAATATAGGTATCCAAAACAGTATGTGTCTGCAAAATTCCACAATAATTTAAAATGGATTCCTGTTGGCGAGCAAGGCTCACCTCAGACCGATTTCCACATTCGTCGACTTGCAGATCAGGGTCTAAAAAGTTTACATCTCAGTGGGAAATGTCCTTTATCTCCTTTCACAGCAGGTGAATCTGTCAGATGGGAAGAATGATACCAAGAAGGCTCGTTTCAGCCCACTTTATCTTTCAGTCTTGTTTTGCTTTATTAAATTTTTTAAACGATTCATCAGGTTAGTCACCAAGCTTTATTCCCTATTATTACACTAATTTTAAAATGATACTATTTTGTCTGCAAGAATAATGAGATAAAGTCATTGGGGATCAGCTGTGGATACACAGCCCCTCCTTTACTCATGCTCTCATGAGGAGGATTAGTTATGTGTTGGTTTAACACATCCCTACAGGCAATGTCTTATTGCTTAAGGTTCAGAAATATGAATAATAAAACTAGACCATAAGCTATTTAACTTGCTAGAAATTAAATTTAACAGCTTCAGCTCATGAATCCAGCTGTAAAAGTACATACAAGGCATTAAATTAACAGGAACACATGGAAATCTACAGGATCGTATTCCAGAGGAACCAAGTTTTGTGTTTGTCTTACCAGATAATGTGGTAAGACTAGACAAAACAGATTTCTTTTTCTTTTCCTAGCATGAAACTATGGAAATCCTCCGAAGAAATGTCACTGTAGAACAATATTCATAACCCTGATTTGCCCTTAACTCATAAAAATACCGCATCTCTCAACTAGTTACTTTCCTTTGTCTCTGTTGAAAAAAAGTTGAAGCATTTATGCAGGATTAATGTGCCCAAAGAATCATGTGCTTTTTTCCTTCCCAAATATAGTGATTAATCTCCCTAAAAATACAGCTTCTACCTACAGACTCGTGCATATCCTTAGATCACAGCCACAGCAGTGCAGTGCTAATAGCATTGGTATTTGAGAATATATCCATATAAACAAAAAAAATTACTAAAATCCTGCATCTCAAAAATAAATTCCAGTTCAAAATGAGGGTTTTTTTTTTTTTGAGTTTTTGTTTGTTTTTTGTTTTGTTTTTTTGCAAAGTAAGGGCATTGCTTTTGTTACCAATTCTATGCACTCACTCTGCAGCAATAGGCAGTAGTACAGGGTAGATCTGGGAGTGTTCACTGATAGCACTGTAAGATATATTTGAGTCTTTTGTGGCAGAAGGTTCATATAGGAAGTTTTTTTGCTTACTGCTATGACTGGCTTTAAGATGAGTGAGAAAGTAAGCATGATAGTGTAGGGGCATCATAGAAAGGTGAGCTTTGAATCTGTTATAGATATATCAGGGGGGACATATTGGGGTAGGCCAGGTTACAAGCAGAAATGAACATCTGGCCACTTGTATTCCTCCAGATCCTCCATGCAACACCTGCAGAAAGGCCAAATACTATATAATTACATGGGACTTTAGGATTTCTCATTGTGCAAGGAAAATAAAGTGCTTTTTCTCCCATGAGGAAAATCCTGATTCTGCTTTTGAGGCCAAGAAGACTCCTTCTATGCTGAAATTGTGTTTTGGCAGCAAAAGTCATGACAACAGACTTTGATGGTACATCTCTGTACCGACCAGTGTACCAGTCAGTAATGGCTAAGAAGGAGAGCCAGGCCAGTGATCAGCTGTTAGCCAGCTTTCTTCCTTCAGCAGAGCTACACTGACTGCACTAGCAGTAGGATGTTCTGCTTATTTATCCACAGCACTCCATAAAAGATGAACTGCTATCAAAGTCTTGGGTCATATCTTGTATGAAGTCAGTGTTCCCCTGCTGCCTACATATTCTTTATGTAGTTACTGCTGGGCAGCCCTTTAGGAGAAAGCTGGTTTCATCACAGTCTCATATCCATCAACTTTATTGTTTTCTGACATCATCGCTCATGCCCTTGTATGTCTGTTGCTAGGTGACATCACCTATTGTGAAATCACAGCTGAATAAGTGTGGTTCAATTTGTCATGCTTACTGTCCAGCTACTGTATCCACCCTTATCTTTTGTGGTGGTAGAGATGGAAGGATTCAGCTATGGCAATATAAAAGGGAGCAATCAAACCTTACTTTAAAATTACAACCTGATTAATATTCTTATAAAAAACATAGCACTGCATACTGGTATACATGATGTGTTTTGTTCACATCAGAGGCATGTGTTAAGATACCTCTTTATGTACAGATAGATACAACATCATGTCTAAGGTCTAGCTAATAAGTAATCTGTCTCAGGAGCTGCAGTCCATTGGCTATTATAAAAAATCAGGTAGTGACCAAAATTTAAATCTGCTTCTAAGGAAAACTCTCTAATTCTTCCAAGTGTCAACTGGGTAAACACTTGGTGTATTTTTTAGCCTTTTGTTTTCAGCTATCTTCTCATGCACACGGTCACTAGTCCTTAGAATTCTGCTAAGCTCTTAGATTTCATGATGTCTTATGCAAATAATCCCTACTAGTTAAGAATTGCCTAAATATGTATTGAAATAAAAATATTTCTAGCAGTTTGAAATGTTTTGCTTGCCATGAAATTCATTCTTGCTTTTATGCTATAAGGGAAAAATATGACATACTCAATTTTAACCTTGGTCAAAGTCCTACTTTTTCTGATTTGTCATGATGACATGTGTTAAGAATCAAAGGAATCATCTGCTTTCTTAATGGATGGGAATATAATTTGCAGTTTGTTTTTAAAAGCTGAATCAGTTTTCAGATATTATTCCTCAGGAAATATGTTTTCAATTATACACCCTACCCCCTTTTTCTCTTAGACTAGCTACACAGTATTTTAAAGCAAGAAATATTAATGTTTTTCATAAAGATACTTCTCAGATACCTTCTTTTCTAAGTTTCCATTTTTCATAGAATTGCTTATGCAATATCTAATATAATAGGCCACTTATTTTGATGATGTCCACCTCACTTATTGTTGACTGCGTTCAATATCGCTCTGTCTCATGAAAAGCACAGACCATTAGTGTAATATTTAAAGACTGATAAGGCCAACTGGCAGTAAAAATGAAATGTTCTTTTAACGTTTTAATTAATTCTTGTATTCTCTGTCTGTATATACAACTAGCTGCATAATAATTCAAGTCAGGGCATTTCAGATAACCTACATTTTGAATACAATAATACAGTAATACAATATAATACAATAATTACCATGCTTAACAGACCATTTACGAATACATACGAAGATCCCAAATCTGCCTGGACGGGCTAGAGGATTAATAAGAATTGCTTCATATCTTCCTTCAGAAACAACACTTCTACTCTTTTTGTCTTTTCCTTGTAACTCTCTTCTGAGTGGAGTCTTCATCAGTGTTAAAACTTGTTCCTTTCTGGTGAAAACTCTGCCTTGCACTTTGGGAGCTCCACCTATCTCCTCTGCTCTTAGGGCTTGACTTTCATCTCCTTCCATTTAAGAAGAGCCCATCTTATTATCTGCCTAGCATATCACTGTTTAATGCCATAGCAATGATTTGCTTAGAGATCTAACAACAAAAA
Source organism: Pavo muticus (assembly GCA_016647715.1). Classification (NCBI taxonomy): domain Eukaryota; kingdom Metazoa; phylum Chordata; class Aves; order Galliformes; family Phasianidae; genus Pavo; species Pavo muticus. The sequence continues at coordinate 966,916 of JACDJE010000142.1, read as the reverse complement.
ACAGATAATTTCTTGCATTTCTTATGAGGTCTTCAGCAATGCATCTGCCCCTCCTCAGCTAACGTGCTCATTCATAAAATTTAGTCATGACACAGATAAACAGAAAACAGCAGGAGATTCTATACTCTTTGGTTTATTCCTAAGTGTTTGTGTCTAAAATAGTTAAATAGTTTATATTTTGTATCTTTGTCAGTGAAAGGCTTTTAAATCTGATTATTTTCTGATTACCTTTCCCCTCCCATACTGCTCTATCTTTTGGCATTTTGATAAATTGGGGTAGGGACCATGGTTTTTTTTTTTTTTTTTTTTTTTTTTTTTTTTTTGTTTTTTTTTAATGCCTAGACACAGCCAAGCTCAAGAGAAGCATGGAAGTATTATTTTATTTTCGTATGTTCATAATTAATATCTTATGTGTTAGCAGAATGATCTCTTGCTGGAAATCATTGTTTCAGTAAAAAGAAAATATTCCATAGGTACAATAGAACACCTCTAGAGCTAGCATTCTGTGAATTAGCATTCTGTGACCTTTCTGTCCTTATTGTAAAAAACGTAAGTATCAGACATTTAATCTATGAAGCACAGCATCCTGTCAGTGATGGCAGCCAGCACCAGATGTTTTAGACAAAGGTGAAAAAAATCCTTACAGTAGGCAGATGTTGGATTGTTTCTCTATTAAGGAGATCTCATCCTAAACCCTAATACTTAGAGATTGTCTGAAACTCTAAAGAATGAAGTTTCAAGTTCATTCCAGAAATCTTCTTTAGTGTCTTATTATGTTTGTTGTGGAACAATGGCAGGAATTGTGTTGTGTGGGCTCCAGATGTAGGTTCAGCATTGTTTCCCATGCTGGAGCAACATTCAAGAGCACAATCTGCTCAACCAGTATATTAAACTGCTTAGCTGTTAGCCCCTAGCAAACACAAAGAAGAAAAACATAGCAAAAAAATTACACTAGCAGTTTGGAAATTAGATCGATATTCACCTGGACAAGAGAGTGCATGTTACTGACTCCAGGCTGTACTGCAGCTAAACTCCAAAGTTTTTCAACAAGACATGGAGATATCAGTCCTTCAGAAATAGCTTGACATACTTTTGTAATCGAAAAGCTTTGGGCACTTAAACTCAGTGGTTGCTATTTCAGGCACCGATTTACCATGAGTAAACACCACTGTGTTTACAATGGGAACACAAGTTCATTGTCTCAAGAAAAAAAGGGGTGACAACAGTATGGCCGTGAGCAGGAAATGGATGCTAATGAAGCTGGAAGAGCCACTCTGGCACTTTCAGAAGTCTCCTCGGGACCAACTGCAAAATAAATTAAACCTTCCCCTCCTGGCTGTGATGCACTGGAGCAGAGTTCCTGCCTCTGTGGTTATAGGGCTGCCTCTGCTGTCTGTTAGGCCTTCTGGAGCTCCATGCCTACCTTCATTCTTGTCCCTCAAACAGCCCACTGAAAGAGAAGCGTAAGAACTCAAACACCTCTATTAAGATTGCTGTATGAACATTTTTGATAGCTCTCTCCTTGAGCTCAGAGTTATAAATCTGATTTATAATAATGAAGGCATTGGGTCAAATTGTTCCTTAACATGGTATGAAACACCTCAAAAATTTCAATGGAAGTCCTGGATGGTCAGGAGACAAAAAAGCTTTTTACAAAACCGATAAATAATAGCTTCAAGTCCAAAACTCTAAAAGTCTAGAAGTAAGTCTATTTACCTGTTCTCCTCGAGGGAAGCTATAGATCTGTAAGAATCTCTCAGCCTTAGAACCAGCAATACTTAAAGGTCAAAGAAAAGTCAGAATTCTAACACTAATGTATAACTACAGAAATACTCTGTGCATTGTTTTTAATTCCTTATTACTCAAATTCCTGGCTGTGCAGTGATCCAGTGTCAACATTTGGTTTGGCATTTAGGATTCTCTCCTAGGAAATGGGAAGTGTGGGTTCAGTACTCTAAAGGCTTCTCAAATCCTGAGCCAGAAACTTCACGGCTGTTCTTCTGTGCTTGAAGTTTCCTACTGGCCAAACCTTAGTGGCTACTTGTTCACAATATGAGTATATGGCACTGCCTACAAGAGACACCTAAGCTTCCTTCATTGCACAGCAGAAGCAAGCCTAAATCTTGGCTGCTCCAAACAACTCCCTGCAAGTGATGCGGACACCTACCTCTCTGCACTGGCTCTGCAGAAATATGCAGCTAATAGGCAGTCTACATCTCTCTAAAGCCTCATAAATGCTGCAGTGCCTTATTTAAAAGCCTGAAGTAGGAGGCTTGACTAATACTGTTCATGCCTATTTTAATTCTCCGCAGTCACATGCAGATCTGTATCTGTTAACCCCAGCAGGCAGCTGAGCACCACACAGCCACTTGTTTGCTCCCTCTCTGCAAGATGGGGAGAGAAAGGTAATGGGAAAATGGATAAAAATTAGGAGTTGAGATAAAGTCAGTTTAATAGGTAAAGCAAAAGCCACACATACATGCAAAGCAAAACAAGGAATTCATTTGCTGGTTCCCATTGGCAGGCAGATGTTCAAGGCTCATTATGTGTAATGGTTACATGGGAAGGTAAATGCCATCACTCCAAAAGTCCCCACCTTCCCCCTTTTTTCACCCAGCTTTTATTACTGTGCATGACACCATATGCTGTTCAGTAACAGATAAAACACGGGTGTGTTACCAATACTGTTTTGATCACAAACCAAAAACAGCACCATGTGAGCTACATCACTGGAGAAAATTAATGCCATTCGAGCCCAAATCAGTATATTAGGAGCACACTGTCACATTTTAAAGCTATTCTAGACCTTCTATGTGAAACAAAACCCTTCTTGCTACAGGTATACAAACACCTTCTGCTTTGAAGGCAAACTGTCCTTTAAATGGGGGAGAGAAACCAATTAAGGGTAGAGTGGAATAGTTAATATTGTGAATGACATTCTTATGAAAAAGAATGTTGTTCTCTTTTACAACATGGCATCAATATTTCCATTTGAAGGTTGATTGTTTTTTATTTTTATTTTTTTTTTCTCCAGATGAAGCTTAGTTATGTTTTTGTTTCAGATGCTTTGGACTCAAGAAAGTATTTATTATTGCAACAGTAATATGAAGTAGAGCACATGAATTTTTAAGTGATCTTGTCTTATATTATGAGGAAGTGAAAAGCAGATATAAAAAACCTACAGTTTGTAAAAGTGTTTTATTTTAACTTATTTATGCTACTATTACACTGAAAAAGGAATCTCTGAGTGTAAATACCATTCCAGTTCCTCCTATGCAATCCCTTCCTCTAGAGTTACAGCATTCATTTGCTTGATTCAGTCTTTGCTATTGAAGCCAAAAAATACAACCTTTTGTCCTAACTTATGCATGCTACCAAAGAAGATTTTAGATCACAGAACACAGCTGAAAACTGCAGTCTGACTCTGAAGTTAAATACAAACAGAAATGGAATAAATAAATGACACACACATTTACTTGAGGATCTCAGATTACTTTGTCTTATGGTGCATGTGATACTTGTTTTTCTTCCCCATTACACACTATTTCAATTTATTTTTCATTTTTTAGTAGTATTTTGTCCAAAAGTTCTCTGCTATGTTGATAGTTTAACAACTGCATTCAGGTGAATATCCATTTTAATTATACATTGTTTGGTCAAAATGATATAAAGTAAATTGAAATATGCCACGTTAAACACAAGGAGACTACCTTGGCAAGCATGCTCTTTACAAAATTTTGCTGTAAGGAACAGAAAATTACACAAGATGCATTATTTCTGTCTTTTCTAACATTGTTATTTTAGTTGGAGAGAAAGCAGTTTAAAGAGGAGTTAATAGGACAGAGTACATATAAATAACTTAAGAATGCAATAGAAATCTCCAAAGAATGCTTCGAAATTTTATAGAATTTAGGAACCCTAGTAAATTCAGAATTAACAGAAAGTTGAAAAAAATCAAAATATTAAATAATATTGAAACAAATCCTTGTATACAAATGTACAAATGTATTCAGTAGATGGTAGTTGCTATATTTTTTAATGCAAGATCATGTATTTTAAGCATTCTAAAGAAAAAAATGTCCTCCAGGCTAAGTATAAACCTTTATTCTTTGTTACAACACAGCTTATCTCCAGCACTTACTACCTACAGTTTGAGTTCTTACACATTCTTACAGTTCTGACTAAAACTGGGAAAAAGTAAAAGTTCATAAAATAACTCTCCCTACTCTGATTTTGTAATATATTTTTAATGAAGCGTGTAAATGTAACTATGCTTTGGACGTTATAGTTCAGAAAAGCCATTGGACTGATCCACTTAGCTGCCATCCTCCATTGTGTTTTTAAGGAATTGCCATTTAGAACTCAGATATCTCAGTTACTTGGGGGGATACTACATGAATCTTCCTGGAATCAATGATTTCAGTTTTATATAGCTACCACACTGAACTCTGGTTGTTGAATCTGTGTTAGGAGATAACGTTTGTTAAGTAATACCTTTGACTTTTTCACTTTTTGGTTGGCAAATTAGGAGGCATGTTTATACTGCACCAGAAGACTTCTTTTTCTGCGTTAATTTTTTGTCCCATGTTGAGTACTGTTGGTGACAGAGAAGAAATAGAAAGGTTCTAGTGACAGATAGGTTACTGTACTGGAATTTAAACACTGCTGTTCCTCTGAGACAATTTAATAACAGGGAGACAGCAGATGAGCAAATACAGTCATTTTTGAAGGATAGTTACATAGCCAACACCTAAAAAAAAATATTTCAAACATAGTAATTCCTGGTATGGTCACAAATTCTTTTATTTTGTACATCAGCTTAGTAATTACAAGAGTAAAATGAAAAAGAATATTGAAATCTAACTTCTGATTTTTATTGTCTACATATATTTGTGCCTTATTAGATAATTGTCAGAGTTGTATCTATCTCATTCATTGTCACTTCCTAGAAAAGTTTGAAATATAGTAGTTGCCTATTAGATATTAGTATATTGGATCCTAGGATTTGTAATAAAATCACCAACAACCAAGTTAGCAACTCATCAGTCTCTATTTCTCTTGTGATTTCATTGCCTACATACCCAGTTCCGTGGGCTATCTGGGCTTCTCAGAAATGCTCCAGTCCTACTCCATCTCTTCTTCCCTGCCCTTACTGCAGAAACTGCATTCAGCTCTGACAGCCTGCAGCAGGGACACACTGGCTATTTGTCTCTTTTATCTACCTGCCTTGAAGCTATTACCGTATAACCTCTAGCAGATCAAGTTTGGCACCATATCTCATGCAAGATACAATGAGATTATATATACCTATTTTCAGATTACATTTCATTTTCACCTTTCCCTAACAGCAAGATGACAGAAAATAAAATGATAAACTTGTACATGTCATTTCCAGGTATTATCATTTAAATCAAATTTGCTATACACGAAAAAATGACTCTATCCACTTTTTACCAAGATCACAAAACTTGACATAGATAATTCTGTACACATCATCCTGCTGTAATTTCAGTCCACTTTCAGATTCTGTGGTGACCCTTTCTCTGAAGCCAGCAGCAGGTTTGCAAAGAATACTGGTTTAAGACTTTCCCTGTCTGCACAAAGCAAGTAGAAATCAAGTACTGAGTTGAATGGAATGACAGTATAATGGACTTAATCATGTGAGTTGGATTGGGTCTTATTTAAGCATATGTAGGCAATGCAGCTATCTATATCTGAGTAGTTACTTCTGGCTCTTGACAGTAGATACATGTGCATACAGTAGAATGTGGCTCATTTGGTCTTAAAATAAATGTTTAAAATAAGTTAGAAGAATTGCTCCCTATGAGAACACAGAAATGGTCCAGGTCTTTTTTTTTTTTTTTCCCTCTTTGAGAAACTCTATTCTCAGAAGGCACTGCAAGTTCGCTTGCCAGGTGATTATTTTGTGGTGTTTTGCTTAAATTCCAATAAAGGCTCAGCACTTAGGAAGAAATGAATCTAGCATAAAAGTCATCCCAGCATCTCCTTATTCAGTAAACACTTCTTAAGGATGAGCCCCACTGCCAACCAGTGCTGTTCTGCTGACTCTCAATGACATAAAGGGAGGAAGGAAATCAGAGGTTTCTGTCTATTCCACCTTATACTCCATTTAAGAAATGACATCTGTAATTACTGGCGGAAAAGACTGGCTGCAGAGGGAGATACCAGCTGCATTTATGTGCAAAACAGAGATGGAAACATAGTCTGTGTAATGGTAGGCAAAATATGTGCTGTGAAATGTTTTCTTAAATATCACAGGAGCACTTTTAAAATCCATTCAGGCATCAGCTCTTTGTTTCTCCTGATAAAGCTGAGTAGTAGGTCAGATCCCTAAGACGAAGAACCTACCATGTAAAAGATGGAGTCAGACAAGAGACATATTTGTTCACCATTTATGGAAAATGGAAAACATAACCCATAAATAAACCCTTTCTGCTGCAATTCTTTGTTGACTGTGATAAGCCTCACAATGATTACGTTTAGCTGTGTAGTGCTGGCACTTCAGAGAGCCCTGGAGAGGTTCAGAGTACCATTCTCAACAGTGTAAAAGTAGTGTCCTTTGTATATACAGCATAGCTGATGGTACATCCCTTTCTTTTAAGAGTCTGTGCATCAGTGAATAACTTTCATGCATAAGAAACAAGCTCACAGAATTTCCTTATCTTTTACTTAATGCTGCTTAATAGCACTAGAATTTTTTTTTTTTTCTTTGTGTGTTTTATGCTGTGATCTAGCTGGCTAAAACACTGCTATCTGATTGAATTAGGGAAAGAATAGACATCTGGCAAGATGCAACTTGGACTTTCTTCCTGATTATGTCTGTTACAAATGCCAGGTGTCTATCACCTGGGGTGCAGTCTTTCTTTGGCAAAGTAAATCTATTACTACCTCTCTGAAGAATGCTGTCTCTGAATGATGCCGTTGCTAATGGAACACTGATTTACTGCCACAACTGTAAAGAATCTTTTTTAACATTGTGTTACACTTCCCATCAATTTAGATCAACCAGACCTACCATATGTGAGAAGTTATCTGCATTTTTCTCCAATAAAACTGAAACGATGAAAGCTTTGCTTTCCCTAAGGTATCATCCACTATTGGTAGCGCAGTTGTTTTTTCTTTAGCCCCCATCTTCTCTGTCAAGGCTGGAGCACATTATTCCTGCAATGCTTGCCAGAATTCTATGGCTTATTTGTTGTTTGAGACTCACCATATGTGTCTTTGATCCCTGCCTAGTAGGCACCTTGGCTGCTTGCCAGTTTGGCACTTAATGATTATCAGCGGTATGAATAGCTCCCTTGCTTCTGATTCTGTCCTTCTCGCTGTCATCAAATCACTCTTTAAACAACTTTCTTATTTTATTTTAGATGCTTGTAAATGATCGACTTATTTTTACTGTGCCTCTCTTGGCCAAGGGTTTGTGTTGCACTGCAGGAAATCCAACAGTTCGGTGTTTCCACTTCTAATGATCTGACTGCCAACTACCTGTGTAATTGCATGGAAACAATAAGCAGTACAGAAATATCTCTCATGGTAATAGCTGAAGTTTCTCTGCATTTTACCCACATGTGCCGGTTCTCACCATCTGGTACACTTGGTGGCAGGATTTCTATGAAATTATTTATTTTAGTGAAAAGCATTCCTTTTAATAAACGTTTTAAAACCTTTGACCAGAATACAGTGAGCCAATGACAGTGATAGATTCAGAGGAGTATCAAAATGATAAATAGTTTTACGAGACAGATGGAGAGCCAAAAGCCAGTCATGTGTAATTTCTGTTCACTATTCTCATATACCACTAAACACATCTGAGTCCTTCCATGTGTTCTTGTAAACTGACATTCCTCCAAAATGCCATTTTTGAGAAAAAAAAAAAAAAATGCAGAATCAAAATAAAGAACAGCACAGGGCATCTAAACGTCCAGACCACAAGAGCCCTGTGTGCTGCAAGAGAAAGATCTGCCAGAAGTCTCCATTCTTCTTCACATGATTTTGCGAAACCTTCCATCAGTAAATATGCTGGTACTACCACTGAGGCTATACAAGGTTAAGCAGCACATGGTACTATGACAACCTTCAAGTTAACTCATACAGAAGGGTGAAGTTAAGTTTTTTTTACCCCTACAACTAAATGATAGCATCAGCATGATTAGGTCTGCTTAAGGTGCACTCAGAGCTGCTTCTACTTTGTATTGTTCCACATGACTCTTGTGTGGGAACAGCGACTTGGTGTAGCTCTAAAGCTTTTAGCACAGTGCTTTTTCAGTGGATAAATCATCATTATCCTAAGAACCAGCCAGTTTCAAATGAATATTGTGCTCATACAAATACGTCTCTTGATTTTAAGGCAGCTGTTTACATCTAATTAGAAGCACCAGGTGAAAAATTCAGTGCTCAATTGCCAAGAATGAAAAAAATATATATCTGTTTTCAGGAGAATGAGAGGTACAAAAGAAAAAAAAAAAAACAACAAACCAACAAACTAGGAAAACCCGTTTATTTGGGATTGTATTTTCAAGTATCATCATTATATTTTCCTTCTCTGCTCATGTAAGAATTTTGAAGACAAATACTTGTCTGATAGAAGATAGAAAGGATATGAATTGCGTTAAGATTTCAGCCAGCAGAGAATCACCTCTGCACTTTCCTGTGGGCAGGTTTGAAAATGCAGAGATGTCCAAGACTGGCATTTTATAACATACTGTAAAACTGTATTTCTGAAGAGCTGTCACGATTCTCAGAAAACAAACATTTCCCAGTCCTTCAAACACGTTCCAGCGTTGTTTTACAGGGTTTCAACAGATAGAAGACCAGGCCTGAAATTCAAGTGACTGCCTTGAGAGCCTCATGCCTATCAGCAGAGGGCTGAAGCAGGGACTTGGCTGTAAGCTTGCTAATCTTCTGTGGAAAACGAGGGAAGGGTGAGTGAAATTACAAACTTGCTGATACCCCAGAAAAGTAATTATCCAGAAAGCGTAAGGTATTTTACTTGAGAGGAGCCTGGAAAATTGGCTGACACTGAGCACTGAAGGGAGATGACAAAATATAACCTGCTGCTTTTGAGAGAGCTGTTAAATGTGAGCAACGTGCTGCTAGCTCTAAGTTTCCAAGGCCCGACTATAAAGCAGACACGCTGACAAGCACAGGAAGACATTTGTCAGAGATCTGCTGCCACCTGAACTGCCAACGAGGAAAGGTTTTATCTGGAATCATCGGCACAGCCCCAGGGTCCCCAACCAGGCCGCCTCGCTGTCAGCCCTTCCTTGGCCATCTCTCCTTCCCCTCCAGCCTTCCGCAGAAGCACGCAGAGCACAGGCTGGGCTCCATTCCCCCAGGATGCGTGTGCTTGCCGTCGCCCTGCGGCACAGCGGCTGGCTGTCCCACGTTCGTGCCTCCCGCCCGGTAGAGCCTTTGTCCCCGCGTCCCTTCAGAGTTCCCGGCACGGCTTCCCGCAATGGCAGGCAGCTGTGGAGCCGGCCACGCCGCCGCCCGACGCAGGCAGGCAGCGCCCGGGCTGCACAGCGCTCGGGATGGCGCGGAGGAGCAGGTGAGGAGCGGGGCAGCGGCGGCCGCCGCCGGTTGCACTGAGGCGTGGTTGCCGCAGCAAACTGTAGGCGGCGGGGATGCCGGCACGGCGGGCTCCCGCCTTCCGCCAATCGCAGGCGCTGCCGGGACCAGGCTGCAGCCAGTGGCTGCGGCGGGAGCGGGAAGCTGCGTTGACCTTGCGGCTGGCCGCCCGCCGCCCCGCCATGGGCACGGTGCCGTCGGCGCTGAAGCACTGCCTCAGCTATCAGCACCTCCTAAAGGAGCAGCTGTGGATCGGGGAACCGACCGCGCCTCCGCACCCCGGGCAGGTACCGCCCCGCGCCGCGGGGGGTGGAGGGGGTGGTCTGGGGCCGGCCCTGCGAGGCGCCGCCGCCGCCAGGGGGAGAACGGGGCGCGGCAGCCGCCGTGTGCCGCCGGGCGGGGGACCCCGCCTCGCCCCGCACTCACCTGCGGCACCGCTGCACCCTGCCTGCGTCCCGTCTCCGAGTGTCCGCACACCGTGTTGGCCCTCCCTTGGTCAGTACTGCAGTATTTTTAATTTGCCTGAGGGTACGAAGGCTCTACAGAAGCTTCTGGATAGGCTGGATCGATGAGATGAAGCCAACTGTATGAACTCCAACAGGACCAAGTGCTGGGTCCTGCACGGCGGTCATGACAACTCCTGTCAATGCTACAGGCTTGGGACAGAGTGGCTGGAAAGGTGCACGGAGAAAAAAGATCTGGGGGTGTTGGTTGACAGCTGACTGAGCTTGAGCCAGCAGTGTGCCCAGGTGGCCAGGATGGCCAATGGCAGCCTGGCCTGTATCAGAAACAGTGCTGCCAGCAGGATCAGAGAGGTGATCATCTGCCTGTACTCGGCCCTGGTGAGGCCGTACCTCCAGTGCTGTGTTCAGTTTTGGGCCCCTCACTACAAGAAAGACAACAAGGCCTTGGAGTGTTTCCAGAGAAGGGCAGTGGTGCTTTGAGGGGTCTGGAGCACAAGCCTTTTGGGGAGCGGGTGGGGGAACTGGTGTTGTTTAGTCTGGGGGAGGCTCAGAGGAGACCTTATTGCTCTTTTCAACTACATGGATGGAGGTTGTGGAGAGGTGGGGGTCAGTGTCTTCTCTCAGGTAACAGTGATAGGATGTGAGGTAATGGTCTCAAGCTGTACCAGGAGAGGTTCAGACTGACTGTTAGGATTTTTTTTTTTCTCAGAAAGAGTGGTCAGGTGCTGGAACAGGCTGCCCAGGGAGGTGGTGGAGTCACACTCCCTGGAGGTGTTCAAGAAATGTGTGGATGTGGCTCTGAGCGGCACGGTTAGTAGGCATGGTGGGGATGGGTTGACAGACTAAATGATCTTATAGGTCACTTGCAACCTTAATGATTCTGTGAACATGGCAGGTTTTAAACCATGCAGGTGGGCATCTTCTGAGTCGATCCGGGATCAGGGATGAAGCACTGTTAAAAAAGAGTTCCACTTGTGCATCTCACACTTCCACCCCTCCTTTATAATTCACAGTGTGAAAAGTGACATAGTTTAAAAATTGTGGGGTGATAAAAGTATCCACAAGCCACAGTATCATATTTGCTTACCTGAGTTCACATTTCTCAAACTCAAGTTCTGGGCCTCTCATGGAGCTGCCCGTGATGCTGCCCGCAGGTCCAAACCATGAGAGTACTGAGCCTGCTCCTGGTGCTGCTGCTGGCACCAGTGGAACTGTCATACCCTCCTGTAGCATGCTCTGCTCTTACCAGCCATGGGCTTGTTATGGAGCCCACCAACATGCTGGCCAATAGGAATATGCAAACATTTTCTTCTGCATTACCTCCCTGTGATTTTGTTGGATGATCTTAGCGGGGTTGGTCTCTTCTCACTGGTGACAGGTGACAGGATGAGGGGAAATGGCCTCAAGTTGCGCCAGGGTAAGTTTAGGTTGGATATTAGGAAACACTTCTTTACAGAAAGGGTTGTTAAGCACTGGAATAGGCTCCCCAGGGAGGTGGTTTGAGTCACCATCCCTGGATGTGTTTAAAATTTGTTTGGATGTGGTGCTCAGGGATATGATTTAGCAGAGGGTTGTTAGAGTTAGGGTGGTGTGGTTAGGTTGTGGTTGGACTTGATAATCTTTAAGGTCTTTTCCAACCTGAGTGATTCTATGATTCTACGATTCTAGAAATTTTCTTCACCTTTCATGAATGTTCAAATTTTCGTTTTTCTCAAATGGATGCTCAAACAACATGTACAAGTTTTCCTTATGCTTGAGTGCATTCTGTAACTACTACATTCAAAAAAAAATATGTTCTTTTTGTGATAGAGAAACCATAGTAGCTCAACTGATGGCTGTAAAAAGTGAGATGTTTTTAGTTTGTTAGACAGCTGTTGTTAAGACCTGAGGGATGGGCAGGCAGAGAGAGAAGAGGGAAGAGCTTAAAATAGGAGTGTGTTGCCACACACGTACAAACATATATACTCAGATTAAATATGGAGCAGAAGTTTAAGATCTAAGAATCAAGTGCTGATGGTCTGCAGTAGCTTTTGAACCAGAATGACAGACCTATATCAATTAGGTTTCGAAATCAAGTTAGATGATGCAGTGCCCACAGTAGCAAAAGTGAATGGATTCCTAAGAGAGTTTGAAGTTTGTTTAATAAGGGCTGTAGAAATAAACATTTAAGCGATTCTTAAAATATAGGCAGCTCCAAATTCAGTTTTTTGATTGTGTCACATGACTTACAGTACGTTGGACAAAAATGAGTTTGGAGAGTCAGGATGTCTACTTCAGTGTGGATATTCATCTACTTTCAATCAGTGCATCCTACTCTACTGCAGGAAGGTAGCAGCTCAACATAAATAGGTAATAAGCATCTTTCTCTTGGGCAGTTCTGTTTTTATGAGCCACTGGCTAGATGTACTGTATTACATATAGTATTTATATTATTATTATATATTATTATGTACTGTATTATATTAGTATTTATCTGCTCTGTTGAGAGCTGCTTATATCTATTACATGCAGAGCTAAAGTGATTAAAAAATAACGCTCTGGTCTTTCGCTCTGGATGAGGCTGTGACTCTAGGAGACATAAATCTAAATGCTGATGTGTACAATGTAATCTTGTCTAATTTCTGGCACAGATTTAGGGTCCTGTGTTGGATGCCGTATGCTGAGTTACTAACTGATTGATATGTTATCACTGCAAATCACAGTATACGTTAATGTTAGTTATATAACTACAGATGAATTCAAAACATGTATAAACTTGTATAATAACAAACCAAAGCTCAGGTTCTCTAATTTAGACAGCTAACATCTGTTTCAGTGCCTAGGTCACAGTGATTTATATGTTGTATGCCTAATTATGTTTAATGACCTAGACCTAAAATGCACAGCCTTAAGATTCCCTCTCTACTCACTAACTGACACTCTTGAAGCAGGAGATACATAGAAGAAGAGAGCTGCAGTCGTAGCTGGGGTGCCAATAAAACACCGGGCACTGGGAGCACACCCTGCTCCTCCTGTTGGGTATCTGCATCTCTTGCCCACCGCTGCTGTCCTGTGATGAACAGGAAGGCTCAGGTATTCTTGCCTCGGATTGCTTCCATAAAGTCAGTGTTTCAGATGCATGACACATTTTGGCATTAGGCTTTTGTGTTCGTGGATGCTTTTCTTGGCAGAAAGTGGCTTGCCCAGTGTTTGGGGGAGTCAGTAAACAGAGGCTGTCTGCTAGCAAGATTATTTCCTCCAGTCACGTACACCCTGGGTGATCTTGGTCCTGTCCCCAGAGTCTGCCAGGGTTCCTATGGAAAGAAAGCAGCTTTTCTCCTTGCTCTGTGAGTAGATGTAACATAAAGTGCTATGAGATACAGTTTAGTAGCTTAGTGGGTAGTAATGGTGATAGAAAGACAGTTGGACTAGATGATCTTGTAGGTCCTTTTCAACCTTGTGATTCTATGATAAGAAAAACAGGGATTTTCTAGAGAAACTCCAGCAGAGGGCTGTGAAGATGATAAGGGGCCTGCTGTACCTCCCTTATGAGGAAGGCTGAGAGCCCTGGATGTTATCAGCATGGAGAAGTCCGAGCAGGGATCTTGTCAGTGTTTATGAATATCTCATGGGCAAGAGCCGAGTGAATGAGGCCAGGCTCTTTTTGGTGGTGCCCAGTGGCAATACAAAGGGCGGAGGGCACAAACCAGAACCCAGGAAGTTCCATCTGAGCATGAGAAAGGGCTTCCTTTTCTATGAGAGCAACAGAGTGCTGGAACAGGCTGCCAAGAGACGCTATGGAGTCTCCTTCTCTGGAGATGTTCAGGACCCACCTGACTGCTTCGCTGTGTAACCTACTGTAGGGAGCCTGCCTTGGCAGGGGGTTGGGCTCCATGATCTCCAGGCGTCCCTTCCAACCCCTACGATTTATAATTCTGTAGTTGTCTTGCTTTTGCAGTTTTAATTTAGTGGTTTAGATTTTGCAGTACGCTGTCATTTGTTAATGGTATGCTAGAAACCTCTCAAATTTATTTTTAAAGTAATTCAAGAATAATGTGATGAAAACTGACAAGTTTATCTGTTTTTGTCTTTACCACTTCTTGTGTTCAACAACTGATTCTTGATTGAAATTACAGCATAAAAATGGAGATGTCTGATATTATGCTGCCTGGGAAGAGAAGGCATGCCTGTTATATTTGAATCTTTTAGCTACTCCTTAGAGTGATTGATTTGAGACATACTGCATTTCATGTTCTTTTTATCTCTGTGTAATTTTGTATTCCAGCAACAAATGTGCTTTGCAGACTCTTCTTCAATTACTAGGTTATTTTATTTTTTTATTTAACGTATTTAGTTTAAGAATTATAAAAAATTTTCTGGTATTGCAAATATATTATGGCAATTACAGTGTACAACAATAAGCACATCATAATTTACATTCAGTTTGTTTTGTTATGCTGAAAGTTACATACTAAGTCTGTTTTTATGGGAGAAAAGAGAAGCTAGGGGTCGTAAACTTTATACTGTGGAATTCTGGTTTCTTAATTTTTAGAAGGATGATGTTACTGAAAGATGCTTAATGAACACAGAGTGCAGAGAAAATACATTTAATTTCAAGGGGCAAGGATCTGGCATCCTTTTTTTTTTTTCCCTGTCTTTCTGTGCTTTAGCCACTGTCTTTTCATCATTCTGTGTTTTTTATTCAGAGCTTCCAAGGTATTCAGACTCAACATTGTCTTTCATGTAGTTTAAATAACTCATTGCTAAGAGATTAGAAATTCCTGATTTCCAGCCCTGCATATTTCTCTCCATGCAGGGGCTGTGTCAGTACAGAATGCATCCCGAGAATGAGACTTTTCTGGTTTGTTACAGATTTCCACATATTTCCAAGCACTGTTTATTCACTTGATAAGACAGAAGGCATACAATGTTATTCAACCAATAAATACGATCAGAAGAATAAAGTAGGAAGGATTACTCAAAATAAAGAATAATTTAAATTGTTAATTGTTAAGTTGATATCAGCATGCTGTATCATTTCTTGATGACTTTGGAGATGGTAAATGACATTTGACACATGCTAACACTGAAGGTACAAAATAAAACACAAAACACATTCCCACTGAATTTAACAGCAGTAGAGAGAGTTCAGTGTCAAACTCTTTCCAGAATTTTCCTTTAACTCAAGACGAATTTTCCCTTTAGAAGATCAGTTCAGTAGACTCATCTCAATTTTTTCAGCCAGGTATTCTTCATGCTGTGATATAATGGCTTGAGAACATCGCTGGATAAAGCGTTGAAGAGTGGAAAGTCTGAAAAGGCCAAGCAGTCAGTTTTCTAAAGGTGCCAAACAGAATATTAGAAGGTTAAGGTCAGATAATAAAGTGTAGGTTTGACACACGTGAAGTCACTGGCTTCTTTTTTTTTATGCTATTGGATTGTGAATAATGGAAAGATAACAGAAACTTTTTAGCTGATACAGATTTATGCTATATTGGGATTGTTATGTGGGTTTAGAACTTCGTAATGCAGCTGGAGACGTTGTAAAGGATTTTACAGATCTTGCTCTGCAAATTGGGGAATTAAAAAAATACACAGGAAGTTTCTGCTCAGACCCAACATCTGTTTTTTGGTGAGATCCTGTTTTTGACTTGTCCCACCTCCACCTCCTTCAAAGACTGCATATGGGCAGGGATGTTCATTTCCTCTCTTGCCAGCTCAAGGAGGGAGATTAATTTCAGACACCCCATGCGTCAAATCATCATTCTGAAAATTCATATGTCTTGAGACCATTCTTCTTAATTCATTTTCTAGTTGCTTTTGCTGGGGGTGAAGATAAGTGACTTGTCTAAGATGAGCTAGATTCACATTTAATTCCTACTGAAATAAATGGAGCTTTTATCATTAGCTCAGGTTTTAATCTTAATAGTGGTTCAGTATACAATTTGCGGATCTTCTAGCTTTGGAGTTGCTGTACTTTGAGTAAGGAAATCTCACAGCCTGCCTCATCAGACTAGCAGTAAGTCAGGCATAGTTTTCATAAAGCAAAATATTTATTGTTCTTAATCAAATCAAATTTTGAATCCTGAAAACGTTTGATGAGGATACTAATAAATTTGTAGTGACAGTAGTTTCTGTGGTGGCTTGGATCAACACTTTGTTTATTCTTCCTTGGACTTAAAGGTAGAATGCTGGGTACTTAGAATGAAGTTACATTTATTTACTCTCAGTTTTAATCTTTTTTTTTTTTTAATGTTGTAATTGTTTTGGAGGAAGAAGGTAACTCTTGTTCTTGCTGAATCTGGGATGAAAGATTCACTTGTGTATGAAAAGGTGTGTTAGAATTTCAGTTTCCATGTGAATATCATGCAGGGAGAAACTTGTACAGTGTAGGTACAGTCCAGAGATAAAGCTGAAATGAGTTCTTGTCACCCTCTGCTCTTTCACAGCATAAATATTCGAGGTATTTAGCCAAGGCGATGATTCCCTGAAATTTTAGGAATTGAAGGTTACCGAAATCCTTTGATGTGTCAAATGTGGAAGGAGTTATGTTAAAAGAAACCGTGGGGGACTCCAGCAAAGTAGTTATTTAATACTTCAGGCTGTGTCGAACTCTCTTGTATTGTTCAGCTCTCTCATTTATTTAACAAAGATGGCCTATTTTCTTTAACATTCTTCTTTTCCCCCCAAATGTATATTTAAAAAGATACATGAAGTAGGAAGAAGAAAATGTGTGTTAAAGATGGTGCTTACTATTGTGAACTTGCTGGGGAATGTGTGCTAAAGTGTGTGCCAGTGCCCATCATAATGCACACGTGGACCTTGATGCACTCAGTGCCATCAAGGACCGTGCACCCAGTTGCTTGTAAGAAGTAAGGCTCATCAATTAACTGATCTTCAGAAAATACTGGAACAGAAAGATGTTAATTTTAAGAATGTGAAAGACAAGCTGCCAGACACAAGTTTATAGGGATAGGTTCCCTTTGGCTATCTAACCCATCCA
Organism: Pavo muticus; assembly: GCA_016647715.1. Classification (NCBI taxonomy): domain Eukaryota; kingdom Metazoa; phylum Chordata; class Aves; order Galliformes; family Phasianidae; genus Pavo; species Pavo muticus. Next base: position 949,882 of record JACDJE010000142.1, on the reverse strand, counting down.
TTTTCTTTCACGTGGAAGAACTCAGCAGGATATTGAAGCTCTCAGAAAACTTGCTTTATTGGCTGATTTGGAATGTCTGAGATAAGAGCATGTAATACGAGGCCTGTAACTCCGTGATCAAAATCAGGCTTTCCAACTGTGCTAAATAGCAGTAAAGCTAATTCAGCATTTTAGCTTTTCAGCAAAAGGGAAATATTTTATTGCTGCTGTATTAGTGGTTTACACATGCATAGACCTCATGGGACGGAAATGTCAAAATTGTGCGCTAACTTTAAAGCTGAGTAGTGGAGTGGAGATAAAAGGTTTCCTTTCAGTTTTGTAATGTGTTGGTAGGGACGTAGGATTTAATGAATAAAGAGTTTATTCAGGAGATTATGAATCAGATACGGACTTTATTTTTCTGACTTTCTGGCATTTTAATCAATCTCTCGCTCCAAAGGAGTCAGAAAACAGAAAAACCCTACAGGGTTAGTTTTAAGTTTTCTTTTTATCGTAAGGTACTGAGTTGAAAGTAATTAACTTTCCAGACTTTCACTGGGTTAGATGTAACGACTGCAGTGAAGATTTTGATCATCGTTTGGGACAAAATCTGATTGTGAAACAGAAGCTGCAGGAGATAGGGAGTACGTTATACTGTCTGTCTTAATGTTGCTGTACCTCGTACTGTTTTTAGATCATTCCTTTGTTAAACAGAGATTTATTTTTTGGTTTGATATGAACGAAACTTACTCCAATTATTATATTCCGTTTGAATGTATTGTTTGGATTAAATGTACTTAAGAGTGCTTCTCAGCAGCTTTTAAAAAAAATAGATTTATTACATGTAAAAACTGCTAACAGTATGTTGGTAAAAAGCTGTACTGGATAGATATTCCTTCTTTGTTTGGCTGTTGTTTTTTTTTTTTTGTCCACAGATGTTAGCTGTTTTGTATGAGAATAAAGGTGTTAGTTTATGAGTTTCTTGGAAAAAAAGAAAAAGTTTAAAGGCTTTGAATGCACGAGATGTGAACTGAAGCGCCAGAGGACATTGGTGGAATGTTAGGTGAAACCCACTGGGAAATAATTGAACAGCAGCATCTGGAAAGGAACTATGTGTGGCTTTAGGGTTTACTTTTAATGCAAGTAGTTAAGATGAGATTAAATATAGGTGTTAGTATGTGAGAAATGGGGGAGCAAGCTAAGTGATGAAGGTATATCATGTGGAACACTGGGATTAGGAAAAAGATTTAACTGAATCCATAGCTGATCACAGCTGAATTTTTAAAAGCTTGGGAACATAATTTGAGTTGAACTATGTGCTGGCTTCATAAACGGCAAAACAGCTTATATGAAGAATATATTGGGAAAGAGAAGAGAAAGGATAGGGAAGCTGCTTGGACCTGCTGTTTCTCACTTTGTCTGAATGGTATGGAGATGGCTTAGTTTAGCTACTAAGCCAGCTGTTGGCTGTATGGAGAGGAATGTGCTGGTGATTGAGAATTGTCTTATCTCCCTGTCGTCTTTTCATCTTTAGAACTTGATGCGGTTGCTTAAGCATAGCTGACTGGTACTGTTTGAGATGGTCCAAGGTAACTGAGACATCTCAGAGTGCTGGCCAATACCAAACAGGATTTATGGGAGACCTGTGTAGTGGTAATTGGCAGTCAAGTAGGACACATCTCAAGAGATGCTTGCAATTAACCATCTGAATTGTGCCCATATTAATCAGTTGAGTTGTGTCATATGCTTTTGGCCATTGCTGACAGTGCTGAGAAATGTAATCTAAGATGCTCTATCATATCTTGTACTCCATATCCCAAAAAAGGCCACAGGTCCCTGTGTCCTACATTTTGTCCTTAAGACCGTATATGTGAAGGTGTAAATGGACTTTACTGAGCAAACCTGTAGACAACAGTGTAGAGTGTTGATACATTCTTGTTCACATATCTGAAATTCCAGTTCAGTTATATCACTAAGGTCATGTGTGGACATTTGGGGCTTAGTGGTATTGCTGCATTGCCATTTAGACCCTAATGATTATTATCTATCTTCTGAGTTTAGAACAATCCTTTGGTAGTAAACAGGAAGGACAGCTAATAATGATACTTTTAGATATTATTTACATATTTCACACTTAGTTTACACTGACCCACTGGTCTTACTATCAATTCTACAGCAGCACATACTTTTTTCATATGTCGTACATCTTAATTTCTAGAATATTAAGGCTGAAAAAAGTCTTTGCGAAGTCAAGAAGTGGAAGCAATAAAACACCAGGAGATCTCATGATTAATTTTGCCATGGCAACCTTTATTTTTCCAAAGTAGTCTGAAGTGATATGATTCCATTCTATTTTTCTGTTTGTCATAGTTTCTCCGGTACCACTCGTATTCTTCTGCCTTTTCCAATTCACTATTTTCATGTTTGCATGATTAGAATATGTTAAAATCTTATACACTGCTGTCTGTTCATACTACATACTACACGCTGGAAACTTAACCACTTTGTCAGAGGCCTCAGGTATACATAACATATCTTTACAGTGGCATGCCATTCTGTTTGCTTTGAAGTAAGCTCATAAAAACTGATAAAAAATTAATATATTTATTTAAAAGTGAGGCAACACACCTGTCTTTTTCTGAATTTTAAACAAGGAAAAATTTCAGTAGCTTTAATTGTTATCACTTAAATGGTCAGAAATTGGTGTTCTTTAAATATGATCACGTTTTACTGATTCTGTTGTGAAAAGTGGAACATTCTTATAACACTGAGAATGTTGTCGTGTTCAAGATACCATAATTTCCTTCCTGCTATTGGGAAATTATTATGGTAACACTTTACAGATGTTACTCTTCTAAGGAGCTTCATAGATTTCAGATTCTCCTGGAGCACAAGTTGCCAACTTTGGCTAAATAAATAATCATTAAATTACTGTCATTTTTATCAGTGTCTTTTGGGGAGAGCTGTGGAAAAAGCAGCGGTGGGCCAGCTGCATTTGAGCTAAAAATTTCCTTGATTAGGTATTGGTTTTGGACACGGAAGGTGATTTTGATGACACTAATAATTGAGGATAGCTTATTTGCTTCCAGCTTTTCACTTGAATTCTCAAGGATCTATACATAACTCACTTTTATTGACAATGAGGTATTCAAAGAGCATATCTGATAGGGTGGATGGACTGCCTTGTCAGTGTATTCGGTTTTTTTTGCCATTGATATCCCGAAGTATTATAAAGGACAAATTGCTTTCACATGTTGGTCTTGTAATGATGATCATGCCTCTGCTTTTTCAGTGTGTGTGGAAAAGCACCACTCTTTCTGCATTCTAGAATTCTGTCTTCAGTCTTGCCTGTAAAACACCATACACACCATAATACTATTACCATAAATAACAGTTAAGGAAAGTGTGGGAGGTTTTGGCTCCAGTGTCATCAGTATGCTGTTGATCACAGTTCTCTGTATCCTTTTCATCCAACCCAGATGGCAGAGTATAATTGCTTTTCCAGACTTTGACCAGGATAGGGAAATGGATGAAAGTGAGTTGGCTGCAAATCAACTTGGTTAATGGAGAAATGCTGCTTGTTAGCCAAGGGAAGCATTTAGGAAAACAGAAAATGGTTATGTATACACTGTGTCCTGAAAATACATCTTTAGTTTTTGCTGAAGTGACCAGCAGTTCTGGAATCTTTCTAACAATAGGCCTGTAGTACTGTTTATTATTAATGATTCCACTGTAACTCTGGCCTAACTGCAGTCATCTGTGCCTCTGCTACTGCCCGATTCTAGTAATACATTCCCTTTGTCATTATTTTGCAAGTTTTACAAAGTCATCTGTGACTCCAGAACATCTGTCTGCTTTTAGGTTGCATGAACTATTGTTAGCTGTGATTGACACTTGTATGCAAACCTCTGTGATAACACATGCTCTCCATTTGTAGAAAATAGCAAACTTTTTTCTTTTAGAAAATGGCAATTCAGGTTGTCCGTGACGATTCAGAGTTCAGACTCGTCCAGGAGTCTGTTAGTTGACATACTCAGTTTAACTTTTTTGTTCTGTCGTGTTATTTTATGTCATATACTTGCATGAATGAGGAGGAATATCTTTGTTTTCACAGGCTTGGAATAGCCTATGGGCTTGGTTTTATTCTTCTGAGTATCTTTCTTGTGATAGTCCTGCTCATTTCAGAGCATCCAACATCCTGGCAGGGAATAGGTGTGATTTGCAGTTGGTGTTAGAACTTGCTGCTACTATTGCTGGACAATGAGTCTGCAGTTCCTGACATTTCATATCCTCGAGGCTGTCAGAGCAGCAGTTTGGATAGCCTGCATCTGCCTGGACAGGTTGGAACACTGGAACGGGTTGCCCAGTAAGGTTGGGGATGCCCCATCCATGGGGCCGTGTGGGGCTTTGAGCAACCTGTTCTAGTGGGAGGTGTCCCTGCCTATAGCAGGGGGATTGGAACTAGGTGGTCCTAAAGGCCCCTTTCAACCCAATCCATTCTATGATTCTATGATTAGGTAGCCTTACTAGGTTTTGCTCTCTTAATTTTTTAATTTTCTCTCCAGCATAGCTGTTACTGTGTACCTGAGACATAACCACCAGTTAAATCGTGTTCTGTCATTTCACTGTACCTGTGCTCTGCACTGTTTTGGGGTTGGAAGCAATATATGAAGAGTTACGAAGCAGGGACTGCATTAGAACTGATGCCAAATAATATAGTCTAGCAACTCGTTGTTTTAGTACTGCCACTGGGGAAAAAAAACACACATGCCTGATGTAGTATTTCCGTATACTTCTTCGAACCTGGAAGAAATAATACTGTTACATTCTGTGCTTGTGTCAAATAATGAGGAGATGGAGAAGAAAATCCAGTTTATGAGGAAACTGAGATGTCATTAATAAGTACAGGATACTGTGAGATCAGTATGGTAGCTTATGCAGTTTGTTTAAGTAACAGGAGTAGTTTCAGAATGCATTCCAAATGCACGATATGATAAAAAAGTGATGAGGAGACTTTAAGCCTGTTTGTATTACTTTTGAACTCATGAAAGAGGAAAATGAGAAATAGTCTAAGAAAGAATGTCGGTTTAATCTTTGACGTAGTTTGAAGAATATGACAGGAAAGAACTTCCTTTCTGTATTCAAAATGTATTAGTAAAATATTAGTACTTAGCCTTTTAAAAGAAACGTAGAAGTAGACACTCCTAAACAGTATTCGAATGTGTGACTGCTCTTTCAGTTAAACAAGAAGGAAGGAGTCAGGGTTTCTGTCTGCGTGTATTTGTAGTTCAAGCAGAGTTCACTAGAATTGGTTATACAGGCGAATTATCTGATGGAGGCAGCTGCAGGTTTTATTTGCATCTCTGATCAGCTCCGGACATCCGCTGCAAGCCAAGGGTAAACTCTGCATCATAGAAAACAATATCCAGCAGGTGTTGCACACAAAAGATGCAAGAGTTCACCTCTTCTAGTCTGCTGTAAAGGAAAATAGTCTGAGAGGTGGGGACTTCTTTTACTCCCTGTGTTTGACTCCTGCAAGCAGAAATTATATTGATTTATGAACTCTATAAGACTGTTTGGAAAATCTACTTTTCTGTGTTTGGCTTGAAATAGATGTCCTTTCATCCAGAAGGGGGTTGCTTTATTTAATCTGTTGTTATGTGAAATCTCTTGCTGCATTTTGCTAAGATCTAGGAGATACCATGCTGGGAAACAGGCACGCACACTTATTAGTACTCCAGTGATCCTCTTAGCAGAATGTGGCCTAACATGGCTGCATACACTTTTTTTTTTTTCTTTTGAGTGGATTTGTATTTGTGTATCAAACAGAGCTCTTTTCCTGTTAGTTGGAAGTTGGGTGTGTTTTTCATGTCAGAGGCCTCTGCTTGTATTTAGAGTCCGTGTCCTATCAGGACTTCTCCTTTGGGATGACTCTCATAGCATCTGAAAACTGCAGCCTCCTCTGGATAAGGAAGTAATGCAGTGGGCTCAGAGAGAGTTATGTCCGAACACTAATTTTCGGAAATAGCTTACAACTGCTACTATGGAACATGTTACATTGCTGGCCTTTACTTGCAGTAGTGGCCATTAAGAAATACTAACTGTTCTGTTTAGGTGCAACTGATGGAAAGGGGCAAAAAGAGGGAGAAGCAGGCTATATTCTGCTCCTAGCACTTATGGTCACTCAGGGTAAAGAAATGTTTGCCTGCATCTGGCTGAGGGAGGGGAGATTAGGGTGGCCTTGGGGCTGGGGACGGTAGCCAGGTTCAACCAAGTGTGCAGGGTTTTTTTAACCTTGAGATGAATATTGCTTTTAAACCTTGACTAGCGTTGCTTTCTATTCTATTCTGTCCTATTCTAAAGGATTTCCAAAAGGAATAGTAATGAATGGATCATATTTTGCTGTTTTTAATTCAAGAGCATTTGTTTGTGAGTAGTGTAGTTAATGCAACCTAACTTTCTAGTTTTGCGTATTTTTCTTAACGGTGCAACATTTAAAAAAAATTGGTTAATGTCATTTGTTAATTTTGGATGAATTTCATGAAAATTCTGCTCACTTGATAGAATTATTTTTATGAAAGATTATCTCAACAAAGGTAGCAGATTTTTCTTACTGATTGTTAGTTAATATTCTTTGCATCTGATGACTTTTCTGGGCAGTATTGGTGGTAGGTGGATGGTTGAACTAGAGGATCCTGGAGGTCATTTCCAACCTTAGTGATTCGACTTTTCTCTTGAGTATTACAGTCCTCTTTATTAACCTAATTATACCAAAGAACTGTCCACTCTGGCAGCATAAGCATTTATAGTTTGGCTGAATTCCCCATATGTTTAAAATCACATTTATTTTGTTTTTGTATGACTTGTATTTAGTTGTAAACAGCCTTGCAACAATTTAATAGGTGTGATAGCAGATTATATTTGGACTTCACAATTAAAGGAAATGATGGTGGAAATGTTAGATGTATTACTTTGCAATAATGAATTCTCAATTCAGATAATTTCCTGATATATCTAAATCGCTACTCTTTCATGAGCGCTCACAAGCCTTCTGATAAAAGTTTAAAGCACATTTGAATTAAATTTGAAAAGGTGGACTAAAGTAGTAGCCGTGTGTTTACTTCCCAGTAGAAGTCACATGGATGTACTGGATTGGGTCCAGCAAAGGGCCACAAAGGTGATAATGGATAGGAGCATCCTTCAGATGAGAAGTTGAAAGAGTTGAGATTTCTTAGCCGGAAGAGCAGATTTGAGACATCTTACTGATGTATATATTAATAAATACCCGATGGGGAGAAGTCAGGCTCTTCTCAGTGACACGTCAAGAGGCAGCGGGCACATACTGAAAGATAAATTCCATTTAAGGATCAGAAAAAATGTTTTGTCCTGTGAGAGTGTTCAAACACTGGCACATGTTGCCCAGGGAGGTAGTCGGTTCTTTGCATGTGGATGTTAACTGCATACAACTCTGCTTTATAGAATGAAGTTCATTAACAAATTACTTTGATTTTCTATTTTGCTGCTCTTTGGTTGGTCGAATTCTTTTTTTGAAGCAGATAGTCCAAAACTAGGCCTAGTATTTCTACTCATCAAGTGCCATGCTGCCTTTTTAATTTCTGACATCTGTTTGTATCCTAAGATGAGGCTTATTGTTTCACTTTCTTTTTTTCTTGTAAGTGTGATGTTATGGACTCATATTCAGTTTGCTACCAGTTTAATATCCCGGTACTTTTCTATAGAACTGTTTAGTCAGGTACCATCCATCTTCTGAATTTTCCAGGTATCTTTTTTTTTTTTTTTTGTCAAAATTGTCAAACTAGAGAAATGAACAAAATAGAATTTGTAAAAGACAAATATACAGCAATTATTTTAATTAGTATTAAGCGTGGTAATTAATCAGCCAGTGTTTAATTAATCAGGATTACATAAAATAATGATAATCCTAAGTGTTATGCACTGTTTTATTGAAATGCGTTGTGTTTCAGCAGGGGATGTTGGACCAAATGACATCCAGAGTTTCCTTCCACCTCAAACATTCTGTGATTCTCTATTTGTTTCTCCAGTGTGGAAATGGAATTTTGAATTTTAATCCTGCCGTCTAAAGCATTTGCAAAGCATTTGACTGTGGTATTTTTGTTCAAGTTGTGAGTGTGCAGTAGTATCAAATGAACGTTTTACTTGTGGAAAATTTCTCAAGGGCTCATGAATTATTTTAGTATTGATATCTGCTCCTGGCTAGTGGTTATCCAGCAGTCGTGTCAGCAGCATGTAGTAGACATTCTAGGATGGATGCTCAGTTTATCTTTTGCATAGAATCATAGAATGGCTTCTGTTGGAAGGGACCTCAAGGATCATGAAGCTCCAACCCCCCTGCCAGGCAGGGCCACTGACCTCCACATCTAGTACTAGACCAGGCTGCCCCGGGCCCCGTCCAACCTGGCCTTGAACACCTCCAGGGATGGGGCATCCACAACCTCTCTGAGCAGCCTTTTCCAGCACCTCACCACTCTCATAGTAAAGAACTTCCCCCTGACATCCAACCTAAATCTTCCCTCCTTCAACTTAAAAACCATTTCCCCTTGTCCTGCTGTTACCTACCCTTTCTAAGAGTTGACTCCCCTCCTGCTTATAGGCTCCCTTCAGGTATTGAAAGGCTACAATGAGGTCACCCCACTTCTTTCCTCCAGGCTGAACAAGCCCAGCTCCCTCAGCCTGTCTTTGTAGGGGAGGTGCTTCAGCCCTCTAATCATCTTTGTGGCCCTCCTCTGGACCCTCTCCAACAGCTCCCTGTCTTTCTTGTATGGGGGGCCCCAGACCTGGACACAGTACTCCAGATGAGGCCTCACGAGAGGAATATTCACCAGGTGTGTCCCTCTGTTTTCTGAATATCTGTATATATTCTTCATATCTCCAGGTAAATCTCCCCACCTTTTTCCCTAGTTAAATTGGGAATGAATATCTTTTTATATGCATCTTCCCATGGTGTGAACTGTATAAACAAGTCTCTGCAATATCGCTTCAATCATTGTTTGATTTGTAGTAATATTTTAATTTTTTCTTGTTTATTTCCTCTATGTCTTGTAAAGTTTAGAGATGTCTGTGTGTTCAGAAAGTTGACCACTGTTTTCTTTGTTCTCCTTCCAGCAATTGTATTTTTTATCTCAGAGCCTTTACTCAGTTTTTGGGCATTTATCCATGTTGCTGCACGTGTGCATACGAGGTCATGACGCCACGTCCCTGCTGATTCGTCTTTAAAACCATTCTCTTGAGCAATTTTTCTACGAGATGGACCTGCTTTTGCTCACTTGTCCTCTGTGGCAGAACACCACCTTGTGGAAAAGGAAAGCAGAGCTTCATCTCAGTTAGATTGAAAAGACCAAACCTTCAGCTTATTCTCCCTGATTTTTGGGTCTCTTTAGTTAGTTTTGATCATCTCTGGGTAATATTTGCCAGTGCTGTTAATCCCCATGTAGATGAGCTGCACGGAATGAAAGTCAGAAGTCTGAATAAACCTCGGTGCCTTTATTAGAAGTTTTGAAGCAGTGATGGAGCTTAAAACTTCTTTAACTTGATTACGTTTATGGTTATGTTAAATTATACTGCTCTAATTAAGGATTACTAGGATTTTCTATAATAAACTTGAATTTTCAGCTATTTATAACTCAGGGAAAATATTTCCTTACAGAAATTTGGCATCCAGTGTCTCAAGCTGAACAGTATAGCTTTCCTTCTTCTAATTTTTTTTTTTTTTAAAGACTCTTTGGCTGGATTCTGTTTTGAGGGAGGCAGTTTTTTGTGGTTTTATGTGCTTTTTGTTCTCCCTTGGCAAGGCTTGATACATGGAAAAAACAAATTTTCCAGGCTCTTAGTCTTTTATGTCATCTATTTCCTTCTTGATATTTCAAACATTGTGCTTTGGTAGTCATTACTTTTTAACAGAGCCAGTATATAATTCAATAAACAGTCACCTCTAAGTATCTGCCATAACTACTTTTTATACTTCATTACATGAAAGTAGTTCATATAATACAACTAAGCATTATTTTTTCCGAAACAAAACTGATTTGCCTTGCATGTTTAGTGTCTAACATAAATACTTGTGTATTTCTGTAGGGTTCATCTTTTTGGGATTCTCTTCAATTATAAAAACTATTTCTCATTTCTCTGTTTATTACAGAAATAGACCATTTAATGCCATACTTAAAGGTATCAAAGATCTCTTAAGTCTTTCTCTTTGCTGGTTCTGAAAACCCTTCCCTCTTACCCAAGGGGATGGTGCACATTTAAAATCTCCGTTTTAGAGTTAAGGGGACTCCATCCCTCAATTCAGGAGGTCCTGGTTAAAGTCTAATGCCATCCAGATAGTAAACAGAAGTGTTTAAACTCCGTGTAAACTCGTAAAGATTTCAGTCTGTTCTGTGGATTTGATGTTTGCCTAGTGAATGCAAATGACATTGAGCCTGGCGCTGAATGACTGGTGGCTGTGCTCACTTCAGCTGTGTTTTAAGTGGCATCCAAATATTCTGCAAGTGTGACACTGTGGTCAGAAGACTGAGCAAGAAAGCAGGGAGTCTCATTTTCTGATTCCATCATCAAGTACATATCTCCAGCTTCTTGGAAGAAAGTCCTAACTGCTTGGTTACTGAGTCCTATGAACATAGGATAAGTGAAATGAAGGTGAAGAGACGTTTCGTTCCTCTCAGATTCAACTTGGAATACAGACTATAAAAAATGTCGCCTGAGAAGATGGAACATGTAGTCACGTAGTCCTTGTTTTATTTCTGAGTTTTATTCAGTGATTATGTACTGTAAAATGTGTAAATAGTACACAGGGGACTGAATTTGTGTTTGTGTCCCTTTTACTTGTTACCTGAGCTTTGGCAGTACAGCACAAGAGAATTTGTGTGTTAGTTGGGGAGAAGGATGATGAGAAGAGGAATTGTGAGAAGCTGGCTGAGGAGGAAATAAGAGAAAATGTTGAAAGCAGATGTATTAGCCTGAAGAGACATTGCTGATGGAGATCCTCAGGTTGTTTTGTTTAACATGTTTCTTCAGTAACACTAACTCAAATGTATTGAATGTATTTTTGCTAAAATGAGGTGCTCGTGGTAGTCCAAGTGTTTTAATTATGAAATATCAGGGTGGTAATGTCTACTGATGACAGAAAGACAGGAGACCATGTCAGTACCACACTGGATGGCACACAGGAGGAACTGGGTGACCTTGAAGACAGAGCAATAGGACGTAATAGGTGAAATCAGATGAAATGTAATGCAAAGTAAGTCTTTCCTGGTCTGAGAGCCAAGATATTTACTCTAAGCCATTAGTTCATCAGCATGAACAGAGTCAGGATTTGTCTGTTGCGCTGCCTTGAATTTCCATTTCATAACTTGCCCTCATGAAAATCATCCTGTACCCTTTGGTCAGCACTGTGGTCAAGAACAGAGAGTTTAAATTGGGGGTGACTAATGAGCAAGAAGGCTACAGAGAAAATCAGATACGGTATGTGTGTAACATCACAAGTGGAAAATATAGATCAGTACTGGAATGGCTTTCTGCAGCATCATTCACTCTGTCCTCTGTGAAGTCCGAGGGCTGCAGAGCTCCACTTGACTGGCCATGTAAGTGGCTACAACACATAGTACAGCTGTGTGAGCTGTTCTGTAAGGACAGGTACAGCTCTTCCACTGGAACGGAAGTTTTACCACAGTAGGAACTGAGCAGGATTTACAGGATTTGGCCTAGGAGTTGAACATTTTTGCCACCAAAGTTTTATGGATATTTTTCATGCTCTAAATTAAGCTTTGCATTATCTATTTTAGCACCTTTTTTTCTTTTCTTTTCTTTTCTTTCTCCCCCCACTTTTTTTTCTCTCCCAGTCACAGCTTCTATTCACAGCAACACTGTGGCATTTGTCTTGTAACAAGAAGGATCTATAATCATGAAATAACCCAGATTTATGCTTGAAGCTGTGCCATATTTGTGAAAATAACTCGAGGGGAAAAAAAAAAAGGAGGAACAATATGCAGCAGATGTGAAGGTTTTACCTTCCCATTTAAGTAGGTTTATACTGTCAGCGAGTGTGGGCTTAGCGCAGCCTGACAAAGTTTTAACTTACCAGATGTTCCACGTGATCAAATAGATACTATACAGCTGTTTCCAATTCTTTTTACTGTTCTCAGATAAATATACAGTAAATGCACTGAAATATGTTTATTGTGTTTTGGCCAGTATGTTGCCTGTTACTGTAGAGAGCTTCCTTTAATCCACAGGCGCTGAGAACGCAGGGGAAAACCAAAGGTGCTGTAGAAGTGTGGTGCAGATGGCTCGTTTTCCATCGCTGTGAGGAGAAGTTAGCAGCACTTTGATTCGAACTACACTGATGCTACTAATAAGGAGGGGATGAAACACACATTTTGAATGTTGTGAGATCAGTGGTCTTACTCATGTGTGGCACAAACGACTTCTGCAGGCCGTGCCTGGTCTCTGTGCAAGCTCTGACTCCTGCATGCAGGATTGGTCCCCCAGAGCTGACAGCTTCATGGATGCAGTAGAGTTTAGCTGCCAGGGGAGGTCATGGTTGTGAGAGAGCTGCAGTCCCGCAGGTAGCTTGCACTAATCCCATCAAGGGCTTTAGCACGAATTGAAGACGCCGAATAGGATTCTGGATTCAGTGCAATATACAAAACAGGGTACCTCCAGAGCTCCTGGTGGGGCTGCCTGTATTCTTCATCCTGTCTGCTCATCCAGGAGCTGGCTGCCTGCCCAAGTTAGCCATTTGATTTGTTTTTTAAAGACACACAGCATTTTGGGGTCAATCTAAGCAACTACTCTGAAGTGTTTCAGGACTTCAAGGCGCAGGTTACATTAACTGCCGCACCTGTCAACTCGATTCAGTAACAGAGCAGCTAAATAATAAAAAAGGAAGTTTCATTTCCCCTCACCTGCTTTTCTGCTCTTGTTTCTTGTTCCTCCCCCTTCAACTCCCCATGCTCTCCTTAGCCCTATAACCTTACTGCTGCCTTCTTTCCTTCCTTTGAGCCTCCTGCCTTTTTGGATCTTCTCTTACACCTGGAAAATTCCTCTTGTCTACCAGGAGCCTTCCTTGTTCCCCTTTAAATCCTTCTTTAAAGCCTTCATCTTCCAGCAGAGGAATTACTTTCATCTTTCACTAATAATCTCTTCAACATTTCTTGTCTTCTTTGCTCTGTTCTTTTCAGATTTATAGCCTAGTCCTGCAAACCTTTACACAGAAGTAACTGTTTGGTTAAATTGAGAACATTCAGGTAAAAGTTTGGAGGATGGTAACACTTGTTTGTTGGGAAGCTTTTAGAAATGGGAATATTTCTCACTTTATAAAACAAAATGTTCATTTATGGTTTTCTGTACATTCTTAAAATAAGCATTTGTGGCCTCAGAGTAGCTGTGGAACATACATGTCAATAACTTCTGCTTTTCATTACTTAATTCAAGGTGTGGAACATATTCTCACAGATTTTTTAAAAATTTACTGTGCACAGTATGACTTTATGCGTGGAGTAATAGGACAAGTACAAGCTGTGCCTTTTATCTTAGAGATCTTCACTATTTTGTGTTTCAGGAATCCCAAGCATCTGGACTGCCTGAGTACATAAAGATTGTAGAAGTTGGGCCAAGGGATGGTTTACAAAATGAAAAGGTAATTTCTTTTTTGTGTGTGTGTGTGTATCTTGATGTGGATATCAGTTTCTTTCCATTGTGTAAAATACATGTGTCATGCTAATAATATTTCTTCCATTTTATATAATAAATATAGTTAGTTATGTATATTAATAACTGTCTTGCATGTTAGAATTAAAACATATTACTGTTTAGCCAAATGTTAAGTTGTCTTACCTCTTGCTGTACTTGATTAAGTAGCCTTTATTTTATTCAACCACCTTCTTTTCCTCTGGAATTTTTGTCAGCTAATCAAATTCTGTTATGACATAATAAGCAAACACCACAAAACACTAGCTATCCTTGTAATATGGAATATGTAGGTATACATATACAGTAGGAATAGTATGATAGATTTTGTCATAATTCCTGATTAAATTATGGAAAGAAAAATAAAAATTAGTCCTCTGATATTATTTGCCTAAAGGGGTATAGGGAAGTATAGGAGTAGGTTGAAAGGGACTATTTAAAACACAGTACTTTTGTCAAAACCCAAACAATAATCCCTTTCCATAAATGGGAGATTAATCTGACTTGTATTATTACTTATATAAAAGGTGTTGGTAGAGTTAATAGTACTCCAGAATAGGAGAATAACTCTGCCTCAGCTGTGGAGCTTTTTTTTTTTTACCCCAATATTTCTCTGGTTGGACTATTCCGTGTTACAGTTTCCTTTGTTGCTTCTTCACCAGGCTGATGTGAGGACAGATTTATTATCAGTTATATGGAAGTGTTTCCTCATTTTATTTTTGTGGTGGAAAAAATGGAGTAGAATCTTGTGTACCATCTAGTGCTTTCCCTCAATGGTAGCTTCCTCTCTCAATAAACAGCGTAGTACAAATATAGTTCATTATTTTATAACACATGTACTGATTATTGCTAGGATCGTGTAACTTATAAGAATGTCTTGCTGCTTGAAATACTTTATGATGGTATGTCTCCATGTTCACAGGTGATTGTCCCAACTGATACCAAAATAGAGTTAATCAACCGGCTTTCTAAAACAGGCCTTCCTGCAATAGAAGTGACCAGTTTCGTTTCATCCAAATGGGTGCCTCAGGTATGTAAAATCATCACAATTTCTACTTTAAATTTACATGTCATTCCATGCCGTGGAGTTTTCGAAGAGTACAGCCTGTACACTTATCCAAGAAAGTGGAACAGGAGTAATACGTTGTTTCTGTAAAATCAGATACTGTTGTCAGATGCTATTTACACAGTTCTCATGTTTTATGGTTTTGTCTAGATTCACTGAAGTTGAACTAATTATTAAAATGCAGTCTCAATACATACACATATATTTAAGCACTATACATACCTTTATCTATCTTTTTGTCTTTGTCCCACAACATACTCCAATGAAAAATAACAAGCTGAAAGCATTTTTATTGTATTCACCTGTGTCCATTGAAGGGCTTGTTGGAACATGAAGGTTTTATAGCTTCTAATTATAATCTAGTGTTAGCCAGAGCCACATGTTGCATGCCCTGGGGTGGGAGTCACCTGCAGTGAATGCAAACACAGTGTCAACAACTGAACAGAAGTTCTGCACAAAACTGGGAACAGAAACAATAGATTGCTCCAGAAGGGAAAGGAAACCCTGATCCAAACACAATAACCAGGGGAGCAGAGGCTGTAGCCTTGTTGACGAAGGGGCGCTCCAGCGGTGTGCAAGTACAGAGCAAGGTGGGTGAATGTAACCAGGGCTGGCAAGAGTACACATACTGAGGCAAGTCCACGGTGATATGGCAGTTCAAGTCACATCTGTGAGATGTAGTCAGGATCCAGTCAACAGATACATGGCCAAGCGTGGGCTTGGGTGCTCCATAACTGTGTTGTTCCTCAAGCAGGAGGAAGCAGTAGAGCCTCAGCTTTTGACCAAAAAGGGAAATAGCTTTAACAGAGTTGTTTCGAGGAGCCTCTGCTGAACCTTCTTCCAGCTTTTTCTTGCTTCTAGCTTTCTTCTTTCAGCTTTCTGCTTTCTACCAGAGCTGAAATCTTAGACATCATCATCACTCTCAAACATAAAAAATTCTCTTGAATCAGAGAAAGCAAACCTAATTGCACAGAACTTGTGCAAACTGGGGATGCTTCAGAAATGTTCCCTAGCACCAAACCCAGGCAACTGACTTCCCTGACTCTGAAGTTCCCTTGTATATACAGAAGCATTTGAGTATGTGTATGTTTAGTTAGGACCACTAGAGTTATTTACAAAGTAAAACATGAATATAATTGACGTGAGAAAATATGCTAATTTTTAACATTTTTATTTGCACATCTTCTGATAAAATGTATAAAAAGTTTGTCCAGTTGAAGCTGTTGAGAATGTGTCCTGCAAGTGAACTGTATTCCAGACTTTCTTCTGAGAAAAACATGATACGGTCATACTTTTTCTTGGTCTTGAGATAGCAGAGCAAACTGGCTGTAGAGCACACCCTTATTTATTTCAGTGTTTCTGGGATCATCAGAGAAGAACCCAAAGATTGGATAAGAGAAAGATAACAGTGATAATGCAGAATTTCTTTGGTGGCAATGTACTTTCAGTTTGTGTTCATTAAAGTGCCTATGCTAAGTGTCATCAAACTTTGCTGCTACAGCAACAGAGAATAACACAAAGTTTTTAAACATGTGAGGGAAAAGTCTAAAAAAAAGAGATGGACTTCTTCATTTCCTGTCTAATTATTTTCTTTTCCTATCAGCCATTAAGAGTATCAAATTTAGCACTGATGTGACAGTTTCAGAAAAAATGAACAATCCCTTTTTATCTTAAACCCATGTCTATTTATTTTAATGACTTAAGTTGTGCTTAAAATGTTTCTTTATTTAAAAGATAAGATTGTGTTGCTTTGATAGGAAGTGCAGTCTTGGCTTCGTCTTTTCTTTGCTCGTTTTTATTTTCATGAGTCATGGGAATGAAATTCTTGGTTATGTTTAGATTACTCATTCACTTGTTTCTGGTTTTGGTATTTGCAAGCTCTTTTATGGCTTCCCATCTTTTTTTTTTTTTTTTTTTTTTTTTTTTGGCACAGAGATTCTGTTGCTGAAAAAATGCTGGAAGAAAAAGTTCCACAGTAGCGAGATGCCATGGGAGCAGGATCCCACACCTGTAACTTAAATGGCCCAAAATTATAGATACCCACCATTAGAAAGATTATTTTTAAATAAATTTGGAAAAGAAATATTTTATTACAATTTAAAATTTTCTAACATGCAACGTGTTAAAATGGGATTTTATGTACAGGAAAAATAGTAATGGGAGAAATATACTACATAAAGTATTATTTGGACCTTGCAGCTTTATACAGTTTGAAACTGTGTCATTTTGGTTTTCTAATATATTTTAAGTTGGACTATAACTTTAAAGTGTAGAATTAGTTTCAACATTGCCATTTATTTAATCATTTAGTTTTAAATGTTCTCCTTTGCCCTCAGAAATTTTATTTAATTGAGGAATGAAAAATTGTTCTTAAATAAGGCAATACGGAATGTTTTCTGTAAGTTTATCAAATAGGTATAAAGACTGGTATAATTTACATAGAAGCAATTATAGAAATTTGCTTTGTACTATTTCTTGATTCCTGATGAGAAATAAGTTGTATCAGTCTGTAAGACATTCTGCATACATACCATGTATCTACTTCTTTATAGGTGCACGTTGGGCTTACACTGATGGAGACAGGCTGCATTTTTCTGATATATTTAATTCAGCCATTTTCATAATAGGAAACCAGTGACATGAGATACTAGGTTGCTGGTAGTATTGGCACTTAGTAATCTAGAATATACTTAGAATTCAGATACTGCAAACTCTCAGTATTTCACATCTTACCGTTCCAAATAACAAGCAGTGAAAGCTTCATAGTTCATGTATTTTTTCATACAGTACTTGACTCTGCACAAGTGTGAAAATAATCAGAAATCCAATTAAATGTTAGAACAAGTATTGTTTGTTTGGAAATTTATGTGGAAACTGATGTAAGCAGCATTTAAAACATACTATGTAGACTGGTTTTTCTAAAACTCAAAATCTGTAAGATGTGAAATAGGAATTACATGTGCTATTAACTTTATTGTTTTCAAACATGGGCAACGTTAAAAAAAATTAATTTTCTCCCACTTTTTCAAGAAATAAATTGTCTAAATAATCTACAGTTTAAAACACAAATAAGTCTTTGATTTTTCTTCTTGATTAACACATGGAACTATATTTAATCTTGAGTGAGAAAAGAGTAAGTGTATCTTGCAGAGGCACTATTTTTCATTTGTGTGTGGGGAAGCTAAGGAAAGCAAAACCTTCAATAAAGTATTGTTCTTTGACTTTTGTTATAATAAAATCATTCTTTTGAAAAAAAAATCCCAAGTATATTAAAATGTTGCACTATGAAGAAATTTGGATTTTGCTGTATTTTTTAAGAAAAAACTAAGCACTTGTTCTTAGTCTTTTCAAATATGCTGATTATAGCACTGAGTAGATTCAATTGTTCTTAATATTATGAAGTCTCATCTCGTATCTAATGTCTCATTTGTCGAAGTGCTTCATTTTCAAGTTTTGGATGGTTTTATTCTGTCAGTTTCACTTATGGAGTCCATAAAGGTAGGTTTAAAGTTGCAGTAACAATCAGAGATTAGCATCATAAAAAGTCTGTCAGTGTATGATGCAATTTTTGTTTTTACAGATACACGTGAAACAAAACACTGTAGAAATTTTAATCCCAGTTCTGTATTCACGTGAAACTGAAATGCTTGCAACTCAAGTACTCAAAAATTAAGAAATATAAGAAAAGATGCTTGTGCAGCCTCAGTTTAACCCCTGTGCTGTAATCCTTTTCTGTGAACAGTATACCTAAACCAGACAGTGTTTTTTTGCTTAGATATGTAATATAAAAAATTAGCTGCCAATCAATGCAAACTATTTCTGTATTTTAGATGGCAGATCACAAAGAAGTAATGAGAGGCATTGAGCGGCATCCTGGAGTCCAATATCCTGTTCTCACACCTAATCTTAAAGGTTTTCATTCAGCTGTAAGTGCATTTGTAGAAGACATTCACAGTTACCTCCTCCATGTTTTCATTTTTTTCCTTCCATATTTTCTTCCACCAGTGGAAATATCGATCAGTCCTTGCATATTTGTATAAATGATACTTGCATAAAAAGGAGAACTCCTTTTCTTTCTTAGACTTTTTGGCACTAGAAAAGTGTCTGCAGAAATTTTTTCTTATTAGAAAGTAGTGAGTGAATTAAATGAAAATGGTTTATAGGAATGTATTAGATTCCTTAAATATTTCATTTCAAAAGTTCTTAACTGCTCCAGTTCACACAAAGTAAATATTCATTATGTTAAGACTCAATACGGTGTAGTTCGGTCTTCATAAAGCAATGCATATTGATAGTTGTCTTTACATTTTTTTAAATTTTTTTTTCTGAAAATGTTTCATTCTTCCATGCTCTGCCTTGATAGAGGACGGGCCATATTTGGAAGGCATACTGCTTTATGGATGGACAGTTGTGGTGTAGTTTGTCATGCAGTTTCTATACCGCATATGCAATCTCTGTTAAGTAGGACCCTATATGTAAGTGAGTCAGCTACCAATAGTCAGCCAACTTTGTCTGCAGTGGTACCTTGTGTAAATTAAATTAGATCTCTGCATACCCTGCTTAGTGATATAGTGAAGGGAAAACAGTACAAAAATAGTTGCAGGTGATTCCTCTGTCCTTTCTTGATATTTTTTTATCCTTTTATTTGAAAGGGTTTTTGTTTCTGTAATAGTTGCTGAAGTTAAGACATTATCCTAAAGGAACAGAAAATAAAGGGAAAAGTGAGCTAGAGAGAGAAAGCTACTGGTATTTGTACTGGAGAGTGAGAATTAATTAATTAGCAATTCTCCTCAGCTTAAATATTTTCTCAGTGTTCTGATCTGCCTCCTGTTAGTTGATTTACTGAGTACAAGCTCTGGTTAATTGCCCCTTCAGTGAAGCACATACATTCACACTAAGCATTTTCTAGGCTGGTATTTGCTCTGAGACTTTTTCTCAGCAGAATCCAAATACCCTCTTCCTGTATTCTCCGTTCAGCTATGATCTTTACTTTTGCAAAAAATGAAATTAATTGTTATTTGCGTTGTATGTTTATATATTTTCCTATATTTTAATACTTAAATTTTATCACTTCAAAAATATATGTATTTTAATATATATTTTTATATATTTATATTTTTATATATGTATGACTGCTAAGAAGAAGGAAATTTGTCGTAGGGCAATGAACTCAAAGTTTGATTTGATTGATTTGTATGCAATAGATAAAAAAATAAGTAATTAAATTTATACTTTAGAAATAGAGAAGACTTATAATGTACTTTAAAGTTCCAGAAGGTCTTATGGAATTAAATACTTAATCTCATCTTCTGATGTAGTCTTGTACTTCTGTTCTGTTGAAATGTATTTTTCAGATTGCAGCAGGGGCTACAGAGGTCTCAGTATTTGGTGCAGCATCTGAATCTTTTAGCAAAATGAATATTAATTGTTCTATTGAAGAAAGCATAGAAAAATTTGAAGAAGTTGCTAAGTCAGCAAGAAATATGAACATTCCAGTGCGTGGGTAAATATAAAGATTCTTAAATATTATAGAATTTTCGGAATACTGTTAGAGGGTTTATTTTTTTACCGGTAGAAAAGCATATTACCATATTTTTATGTAATAAATTAATGAAATAATAGCCTTTACTGTGATATTATTTTCCAAAGTGAATATGTTTATTGATTTTGTTCTGTATCTTGCAACAACTAGTGGCAGCTAGATTTATCTGGAAATTACAGTGTGTATATACATATCCATTTTATAATGCATATTTTTTTTATCATCACAGATGACAGAAGAAAACTTATTTTGTGTTGCTGACACCGTTTCCTGAACCTTAAAAAATATCCCGAATGCTTTTATTTTATAGTAGTATTCATGATGTATCACTTCATACACTGTGGAATCAAAGTATAAAAATAATGGAACAAATTTATTCCTAAAGAAAAAAATATTTTTGATGAAAGCTGTTGTGAAAACTCGAGGATCTGAAGCATATAGAGTATTTACTGCATGAAACTCTGAAATCTTCCAGTATTTCTCTTTTTCTAGAATATTTTCTTTTAAAATTTCAGAATTCCTGAATGGTACTGGCCCTTTGACAATCTTTTTCATTTCCGTTTTCTGTTGCATTCGTTTCACATCTAAGATTGATTGTGAACGCAAAAAACGTTTACATACATGTTTCAAGATGAAACTCAACACTGGGATTCATTGAGGAGTGCTAGTCATGCTAACTACAACAGGCTCAGGAAATACCTGGAGCTGAAAAGAAGTAGAGTTAGATACCTCAGAGACTCAGTTCGTGGAAACCTGTCTGGGAATAAATACTGAGATCTGTCTTTCCTTCATAACAGTGAAGAGAGAATGCCACTGCGCACTTTTTGCACAACGTAGTGTTTGCCTTGAGAAAAGATTTTATAATATATCTCATACATGCTTATGTCATTTTTGCCTGGCCCATTTTGGATGGAGAATCACTTGGCTAGAGAAGTAAGGATCTCATTAAGAAACAATAAAATTCTGACGGTGTTTAAATACTCCAAGCTTTTGCCTTCCTGAGCAACGTCTCTTATAAGAAGTCTGTTATTTAACCAGCCTCTACAGCCGCTGTTTGCTGTGTTTTTCTGAAACTGAACCCTGAGCTGAGAGCGTAACTAGCAACTTAAGTTTTCCAGGAAGACTAAGCTCAGGGATTAGCGCATGTCAAGCAGTGTTTTCTCTTTCGTGTTCCTGTATTTCACTACCAGACATCAAACATATGGCCCAATAGAGCGAGCCAGCAATCAAGGGAATCCTCAAAGCTTGTGGATTGCATATATTTTTGGATAGCTGCGGGTGTCAATAATTGGACTTTCTGAAGATGTAAACTGCAGGTGATGAAGAAGCCCCCTGTGGTGGACTCTAGATTGATGTTGAAGCTTAAAGTGGTAACTTATATTCTCTGCACTAGTTTGCACATGCTTAAGAAGCTGGAACCCTGCTGCTTTTTTTGCACAGAATGTGCGTCTAAGGCATTTGTAATATGCCAGCAGCAATTATTCTGGCTCTGATAAACTGACGTGATGGAAATAGCCGTTCCCATGATAGGATTCTACAACATTCCCATACATTTATTGTTAACCACCTGATCAATTATATATGGCCACAAGGCAGAAAAGAATGAGGAAAAAAAAACAACAAAAAAAACCCACCCCACACAGTAATCCAAAATGAGATAATTTAACTCAGAGAAAATATAATCAGATTATGTATATATTGCGGTAGGTTTGGACTTGTGGAGCCTTACATTGCATTTAATGACGCAGAACAGAATGTGGAAAAGACAATCAGGAAGTGAAACTTAACTTAAAAATATCTTTAGTAGAAATATTCATTGCGATCAAGGTGATTTTTTTTCTGGAGATAAAACAATCAAGAGTTAGTTATCAGAGCTTCTGATTCATGACCTTGATATACTAATCCCATATTTAGCTGCTATTAAAAGAATTAGTGACAAATAAATATCATTTTCCCTAAAACATTTTAATAACCTTTGCAAGATTTTCTGAATGCTAGAACAAGCAGAGCTTTGTAGTTTATAAAAATTACAATAGATAGAATTAATGTATCTTCATGAATGTGTCTTTGGGATGCAAAGTAACGTAAAATGAAGCTGTAGAATGTAAGGGCAAAGATTTGCATTCTGTGCATTGAGAATTAACTTTTTGTTTTTAATCAGTCTCTTAGAGAATAGCTACTTCTGAAGAGCTGTGGCCAAACTCTGCAGCCTTTACACATGCAAAGTCCCAGGACTACACATTTTGGTTTCTAATATAAATGTTGTAGGCAAAATATTTTGTTTGAATTACTTAGGTAATAAAAATATGTATGAATTGTATTTCTATTAATTTCAATACAGTGATTGTTTCCTTTCTAAAGCACTATTGTTGTTTAAAGTGTTATTTATTTTCAGGAAATGGATAATTTAGTGTCTTGCCCTAAGTCCTTATTTGTGCAGTTGAAAAATACTTCCAAAATAATTTTAAGGGGTTCAAATTTTATTTCCCATTTTTACTGGCAATTTAGAATTTATGTACTGAGTGTAAATCATTGGCAATCCTTGAATCTTATGAAAAACGCACTCAAATAGTTGAAACTAAACGTTAAGCTTTTGCATGTCTTACTGTTGCTACAGCTGCACTAACATTGACTCGATCATCATCCAGAAAATTTATGTTGTCAGCTGTCACGTTTAAAGTCTGTAGCGTAGTACACAGTTTTTTAAATGTTTACTAGATTAGTTCAAATGTTTATGAAGAATTGAAATCTTGCATATGGTCATAGAAGTTTGACTATTTATTAGCATCATAGAGGGGTTTTAATTTTTAGTTTTTCTACATGCATAAAAACTTTACAATGACATCTGGGACACATTCTGTGAAGACACTGTGCCAAATCAGTGTTATAAACTGTGTGGTCAGCTAATTATGACTACTATGCATATTTTGCTTGGGACATGGCACAAAATATAGCTGGTTTTAGGATTGTATCTTTTAATGCATCATTCAGGTATTATTACAAGCATCACATCTTTTTTAGTGATTAAAAATGAACTCAAATAATCCAGGATTAGTGAAAAATCGTGGCACATGCGTGTTCCATGTAGTCACTTGGATTGTGTTTTACTTTAAATGTAATTTTAATGTAAGTGTAGGTATGGTGAAAAAGTTAAGTAAATTCTGGTTAAGCCGCATTCTTCAAAGTTAATATAGTACATAATTTGCATAGAGAAGTTGCAGTTACTGCAATAGAGGGCCTTTAAGAAACTGAGGAGTTCCTTGTGCACACTCTCCACCTCTTTCCACAAATGGCACTTCAGCTCCTACTTTAGTTCTGTGACAGTGAAGCGGTATAATACTATTCCTCTGAAACGTTTGGTTCTGTATAGGATTGTGTTTGTCCTGAAGAAAATTAATGGGGAATACAGAGCTGAAATGTTGCAATTTTTTTTTTTTTAATCTATCAAAAAGCACCTTTCCATGACCTGTAATTAAAAGCTGTATGTATGTCACAGTCCTGAAAAAAATTTCCTGTGAATAGCCCTTTTGAGGCCATTTGGACTATTTGCATGTGCATGTCCAAATCTGAGTGTGTACTCAAATGTTTGGAGTTTCAGTGTTAGAAAAACAGATGGAAATGTTTGCTGTAAAACAACTTCTAACTCTGGAAGCGTTTCCTTACAAAGCTGCTGCTTCATAAATTAAAGCACGTGTAATCACACATTAATTCTAAACTGATGTTTATAATTCCTTTGTTTATAGTCTATAATTTTTAAGAATGAGCAGCAGTGTGCCGAAGTTCACAATATGGAAAAGATTATTGAAGTGTATCAATATTTGGCAAACATCCATGTTTGTATGGAATTCAGTGCCAGTTGATACACTTGAAATTTAGGAATATTTTTTTTCTATGGCAGATAAATATCATACAAACAATTACACAGCAAAATTATTCAAATTGTTCAAACAATACATTTTTTATTATGTTATAATAAAGTTATCTTAACATTAAGATTTAAACGTGTATACTTCCTTGTTGATCATAGTAAGTAGTTATTATTGTACATCTATGTTAATATTAAAAGTAAGAAGATAAAAAATAGTACAAAACCTAACAGAAAGAATCAACTTTAATTTTCTTCATTCTGCTAGAGATATTTGGATTTATTCTGAGGAAAAAAAAGGGGGGGGGGGAGAACACATTATTATTTTGATATATTTTATAGCAAGCAATTCCAGAAATGTTTATTTTTATAATGAAACATTTTGAGTATCTGAAACTTCTGATTTTCAAGACAATTTGCTTTTAATAATTCAGTTCAATAATGCGTGTCTTCCATTTTTTTGCAGCTTAGCTTAGATACCTTAATTCAGGATGTTTGGCTGGCCTTACAACACTGTATTTCTCATACCCAATGAGAAGTACTGTGAGAAACTCCAACAATGCAGTTTTGCACAAATCAACGTGGTTTAAAGCCGTGTGTATTTTACCAATAAAGACAGAAACTTAGAAGTCATATTTTTTGGCTTTTTAGAGTACTTAGGGCTAGACTACGTATGCTTTTTCTGAATTGCGTTAAACCCTCATTGTTAGGCTAGCTTGTGTAGTTCTTTGGCATAGTCACAATTATATTAATAACAGGGTGACTTGTATTATTATCACTGCTTTAGAAAGTTAGTAAAACTAGCTTAGCACATTCATGTCGCTATAAGTGAGTCTATGTTTGAGACTGTGGGAACAACAAAATGTAGACAAGCATTTAATAGACTTGGAAGCAGCGCATTTTAATGTGTAAATGGTAAACTAGTCTACAGGGTTGTACAGTATTAAGCCATCTGGTCACAGTCCCCTGGAGAAGTTTGAGAATCCAGAGACTGCTAGGAGCTGGGACTCTGTGCATTTCTCTCTACTGGGCAAAAGTTAAGAAAATAATGAGGGAACTGTTATAATAATTCTATCATGGTAGATGATTACACAGTATTAGGAAAGAGATTTTCCTTAAGAACCACGTTATACCAATTTGTACTCATCTGTTTGGTGCCAGTAAGATAGGAAATATTACTGTAGGGCCAGAACTGTATTTACTTATTTCTCTTATTTCTCTTACTTCTCTGAGTTAAAGCAATCCCTCTTCATTGGAAGTGTTAGTTTAAAATTAGATTTAAAATGTTGGTATGAAATTATAAGATAACCATGCAGTGTTTGGTAGTATGTTACTGATTGTTGCATGGATAATTAGACATAGTTATTAAACCTGAAATGGCCCTTCATTATAGTAACATAGTATTCTGTTTTTAGAGAGGTTGAGAAATCACTCACAGAATTTAGTGGCGTTTTCTGGGCTTTTTTTTTTTTTAAGTACATAAAAAAATCCTAGACTTATTTACACATTTTGAGGCTGTCTTGGAGATTTTGTTTCTAGAAGAATCTCCTTTCCCCCCCCTCTTCTTTGTATTCCCCTCTCCTTACGGTAAAGATTGCGTGTTTCTAACAAATGGCTTCCTTTGCAAAGAGACAGAATATATCAACCTTAATATTATGAATTCATCAAATGATAGGCATATACATTTTAGCACGAACATCCAATAAAAATAAATACATCTGCAGTGAACATGGTAAATTATACGCGAACTTACACTATAATAATAAACAGGAAACAGCAGCATCTGAGTCTGCAACTGGCTTCTCAGGAGGCTCTGTGCTTCCAGCTGTGGTAGCAGCTGTGGATCTGGCTCTCGAACTCTTGCTGAAACAAGCTGACAAAGGGCTGATTACAACATGGAGTTGAGTTTCTGCTTGGATTCATTTTCATTTTAACACTTTGGTTATGAAAAGTTTGTTCATTTACCCTGTTTGTGGTTTCATATCCTACACTTCACAGTCATTGGGCTGGTGTGGTGATTATCACTGCTCCTAGTCACCTTGATCTTGGGGACTTTATACTGTCTATACCATTTGTGGAGCACAGCAATTTAGTTCTGGCTTATTGGAAGAAATTGAAAACTCTCTTCCTCTTCCTTATCCCTCCCCATCCCCAGAGGCTGTTTAACATTTTCGTCCAAAATATTACAGAGTAAACTTGTTGGGTTTTGTGTTTTAAATTGTTGTTGTGTGCATAGAAAGCAGTTTAGGAGAAGCTCAAATGATACTCACCTGCAGTGAAGTCTGAAAAACAGGCAAGAGACTGGGCAAACTCTGCCTGGGGAAGCAAGCAGAGATCTTTTTATCACTTTTTTACTAAAGGAAGTAATTGGTTTCATAAAACCTGAGTGAGAAAAACAGCATCTGCCTGTGTGTTCCTAAAGCAGCTTTATAGGCATCTTCACATATTGCAAGTTCTTCTTTCTGCTCCAATTGCTTGAGCTCTTTTAGTGATAGCATGCTAAAGACATAGTTAAGCTACTAAAATGCCTGGCCTTCATTCAGCAAAGATTTAAGCACATACTTAGAATTAAACACTTCCATTGCAAAGTCTTCTTTGTGAACTCCCAGATATTTGCTTCTGCTCATATACTGAGAAGTGTCTCTGGTGAATATCCTGAGACCAAGACAGTCTTTTTCATTACAAATTCCTCTTTTCTTTCAGTCTTGCCATCTTTTTTAGAAAACCGCTGTATTCTCCAACTTAAGTGAATCCCCAAATTAAATCCCAGTTGTCTCTGTAACTTATTGCTAAAACTCTTCCCTCTTTTTCCCTCTGCTTCTTTTCTTCACACAAGATCTTGCTTTTTCTCATGTGGAAAAGTAGATACACTGCTCTCTTCCTTCTGTCATTCCCCTCCCATAATCTTTTCTCCTTCTCTTCCACTGTCGAGCAGCAGGAGTTTCTTGTCTACTTTCCATCTGTACCCCTTCCACTTGCCCCAGTGACCCCATGTTCTGTTCTCCCTCTTATTTCATCCCTCCCTTATTCTCTTTCTTAACCTCTCGTTGTCCTCTGGCTCTTTTCCATTGCAATATGAGCAAGCATTTGCCTCTTAAAAATTGCACCTTTGACCCTACTTGGTTCTTCATATCATATCTCATTGCCTATCTCTGCTTCATTTCTAAGCTCATTGAAGGCGCTGTTTATAATTACTGTCTGGAGACCCTCTTCTGTGATTCTCTCCTATAACTCCTACACTTTGGCTTCTGTTCCTTGCTTGCAACTGCAACAGCTCTCACCAAACTCCCTGATGACAGGATCTCAGAAACAGTAGTCTATCGCCATTCTTCTTGCCTTGTCAGTAGTGTTTGCTGCAATGGACCAGGCTCTTCTTTAAATGTGTGTCCTTTGTTGCTTCCTGTGGCTCTATCTTCTTAATTTTCTTCTTTCTAAGCAGTTCTTTAGCATTTTCTTTAAAGTTGTCTGCCATTTTGAATGGGTGTGGGTGGAAGTCTTAGGTCTTGGCTGGATATTCTTTTTATGCCTTATGGATCATTTCAAATACTGCAAAAAAAATGTAGCTGCCAAATGTATCTGTAGATAACAGATAACTTTATATTAAAACCTATCTCCTCTTCCTCAAGCTTATTAATTTGGAATCACACAAATGCAATTACGAAGCATCCCACCCAGAGTTCCTTTGAGTGTGGATGCCTTGGCAAATTCTCAGAGGAGATAAATGATTATCTTCCCTATTTCACATATGTAAAATATGTTTCCTCTTTTCATGTAATAGATTGTCTGTACTGCTGCTAGCTGTACCAGCCCTTGCAGGCATCTGTTCCAGCTTTTTCTGTGAATGACTCAAATCATGTCTGTTTTCCAATGAGAACATAACAAGAACTTGTCAAATGAAATTCATGTTTTATATTCTCTTCTAGAAATGCTTATCCCGATATATGTTTGGAGTGCATTTCACTATTTTACAGTCTCAGGCATTTCACTTCCTCTGTCATTGCTTCCTATTGAGTCCCATTTCTGTTGATTCTGTCCTTTTTTCATAGAATCCCGCTGCTTTTTTGGTAAGGACAGTACCAAGAAATTTCATGTTATCACCACATTTTTTATTGCAATTCATTAAATGAGAGCATTAGACAATATTCTGCCAAATCCTTAGAGTTTATCCTTGACAAGCTCTACTAAAAACAATTATTTCATTATCCTTAGAACTTTGCTCTCTCTGGTAGGAATTCCTTTACCTGGCTTATTTTGCATAGTCCTTATTTTCTCCAGTGTAGTATTGAATATCAGGTGCCCAGTTAGATTATATTTGCCATATTTTCCTTGTTTAAATTTTCATTCTACTTACAATGGTGGAAGCCTGCAGAGAGTTCATAATCTCAAACAGATTTGTGCACTGTATTAGGCAGATTCCTTAGGTCACCACATAATTTCATACCCCAACAGGCCCAGCTATATTATGTGAGCTCAGGCGAGTTTCTGCTAGCTGATGGGTACTACAGGGAGTAAGTAGTTCCTTGTTCTGTAGGTACCTTTTGGCCTATTTTTACTTCTGTTTGCCATATGCCATTCCAGATGTCATTTGTGCCACATTATCACTACTAAATGCAGGTCTTACTGATCTAAGGTATGTAACTGCTAGGAACATGTAAGTTATACATAATTAAAGGGAACATGTAAATAAATACTGTATGTTTTGTATTTACTTTGTACTGGTTTTGACTCACTTCATAATGAGTGCTGTGGTCGATGTTGCAAAATCATTTCATTAAAAGTCTGTGTGTTTGCTAGCTGTAGGCACAATGGTATTGTGTTATAACCAGTCCTTTGGCTCTGACATTTGTGATGTTTGGTAGCTTTTGAAAAACTCTTTGTATGCAGACAAGAAAATTAAGAAAATTTTCTCCAGTTGTTTCTGAGTTACGTGTTTCTGAAAAGCAGAGCAGTACTTAACAGTTAAAAGTAGCTACTGTTTTATGTAGATAAGAAAATTTGGAATGTTAAAATTTAAATGGTGACAACTAAATTGAAGGACATTTAATAAAGTGCATGGCTGAGTTTGAAAAACCTGGTTTTCATAATGATGTAAAGATAATTGAAATCATTCCTACTGGGCATCTGGGTTAAAATTACAAGTAGGATGTAATGGACCCAAGCACTTTTGTGGAAATGAACTTTCTTTTGCATTTCTTTGTCAGGGCTAATCAAGATTTTTTTAGATTCAGGATCTGCTTCATTCTCGCTGCTAGTTCTAATGTGCCAACAACATGCCTTGAAATAAAGGATGGAATATGTTCCGTGCATTAAAATGCTGACATTTTTTCACAATTTGTTGTTACTCATCCTGATTTCACATTCTATCAATCAATTTCTCTGTCAACTGCAAAGAAAAAATATGTATTTTACCCTATGGATCTTGACTACATACAAACTGGCATCTTTTCAATCTAGTTTCATTATACAGTGTATAATTTTGTGTTATATTCTTCAGTGCTGAGGGAAGGGGAATGACAGGGGATCGATGAAGGCTCTTGTTCTCCTATTAAGCAGTTGAGTAACCTCCCACTGGGGCTGGGGCTTTGCCTGCCTTTGAAGCTGTTGTAAATCCCTCTACAGCCGCACTTATTTTGATTTTGAATGGCTGTTTCTGGTTGGTTTGATCCTATTCCTAATCAATTTAAGATAAACAATTAGAAATGTAATTGGAATTTCATGGTTTTTAATTGTTATTAAAAAAGGAAATTTAAACCCAATTCTACATTATCGCGGCATTAAGACTGAACAATGAAGATTCAGCTGTGGCTTTCAGTTTTTGTGCTTTGTGGAATAGACAGCTGCTGAGAGACATAGTCTGGTTTCTCGGTTTCTTTTCGTCCCAAGCAATGAAGCTGTAGTTCTCCTGGGCACTGGGACAGAGATGACAGCACAGGGAGCCAAAGCTACCCCATTCATTGCAGTTCCAGCTACTGATGAAGTGGTGAGAAGGGCAGGAAGCTTCATACATCTTAAATAGAAACATGCAGCTTGCAAAACTTGGAAAACTTTGTAAGTAAGCTAGTTATGTACAGTCAACAGTGCATAGGAGATGCAGACTGTAAGCTGTTATGTGCTTTGTCCCCCAAATGGAGAGTTTTTGTAAATGTGCTGATGTATATGTTCTATATAGAGTTGTGCACTGTGTCCAAGTTTAGCTTCCTCTGGCATCAGGCACAGGATCAGCCATAGCTAGGGTGGAGGACTGGATGAGCTTTGAATCTGACATGAATTGAATATTTTATGGTGTGAGGGCCATGGAGCAGGGCTTTAACGTGCAGAAGTAATGACTTATTCCTAGACCTGTTTCTTATAGCAGCATCTCTAACACATGACATTTGTTTGAACACTTAGTTCAAACAGTTATTTTCTATCATACAGCAAGATTGCTCCAGTACTTTTTTGTGATTATGATAAGTCACAAGAGGCTCTAAGATTTACTTTTTTTTTTTTTTTCCAAAGAAGTAGTTTAAAAATGTTTCAGAAATTTCATTTGCCTAAACATGTTGGTTTTGAAGTAACAATGTAAAAAATCTTAGCTTCTTTTTGAAATAACTTAGTATGCAGACTAAGATGTATATGTTGAATTTCAGCCTTAAGCGTAGCCCAACAAGGCAAAACTGTAAGAGCTACAGGAAAATAGCTATATTTTTGTAATGGAAATATCAGCTCCACCTGAACAGTTTATGACATAGATATATTAATAGATTTATAATTCATATGAGTTTATGAGAGCTCATCAATAGCCACTTTATATTCAGAGTATAACAAAATTGTTTTCTTCTAACAGATGAGGGGTATGTTCAGAATGTGCACTTCCTTAACTGGTGGAACACGTTGAACACCCTGGAGGTGTTTAAGGCCAGATTGGATGGGGCCCTGGGCAGCCTGGTTTAGTATTAAATGGGGAGGTTTGTGGCCCTGCCTGTTGCAGGGGGGTTGGAGATTCATGATCCTTGAGGTCCCTTCCAACCCGGGCCATTCTGTGATTCTGTGTGATTCTGTGTGATTCTACTGCTCTCTGTGATCCAGGTAACAGGCACAAGGAAAGAAGTGTTAGGATGCTTCCTCTGAATAGCTTGTGTGGGCAAGGCAAGGCAAAACTTGAGCGGGCTCTTGTAAATTATAAAGGAAATACCAAGAAAAATTGAAGTTTCCTGCAGCAGAGTTAACTTGGCTGCACTGCCAGTGCTTTACAACTTGTAACATATATTGAGCATAAATAAAGCTATAAAACTTTGTTCTGTGATTTAAAAAGAAATTTGGGAAACCTGCTATTTTCATCTGATGTAATTTTAACTTTTCATTGAGATCTTTATTCTACGCTGACTAGCTTTATTGTTCAAAATTATATGTAAGCATTTTTTTTTTTTTAATGTAGCATGGACAGGTACATAAATGCATTTATAAAACAGAAGTATCTTTGTGTGTTGTTCTTTTTACTATAGATATGTGTCTTGTGCATTGGGATGTCCATATGAAGGAGACATCACACCAGCTAAAGTGGTGGAAGTAAGAGTGAAATATTACGGCTTTTCTTTTTAATGAAATTCATATACATTTGAAAATGTCTGTAAGTCATGTTATCTATTTAATCCTAAAAAAGATCTTTAATGAATAACGGTAGAAACAAACACAAAACACAGCTAACACTAAAAGTGGGCGCACAACATCACTATTTTTCTCTACCATCTGTAGTCAAATCTAAGGAAAATGGTGTGTTTTGATTATTTTCAATCATGAGAAAATGTATCATGTACTATTTCCTTCAAAAAGAAAGTAAGGAAACGCTTAAAGAAATAGATTCAAGCATGTGTGTCAGTACACCAAGTTGTATGAGATGATCCACTCTACGCTGGCATGAGTATACTCTTGCTGTCAGCCAGCAGAGTCACAGGTAAAACATTGTGTTTTGGCATGTGCCATACACGTCTCATGTGACTGACACATGAACTCATCCCCAACGTGATTTCCTACAACTTAACCCATTATGCTCCTATGAGGAAGGACACCTTCTCTCTCCACCAATTTTTTCCATTTTGGATAAAGGACAATGAAGATGATCTTAGTCCAGCCTTTTCTTTCCTAGCAGAGCTGGCAGACTGAAAAAACTGGAGAGTGGAACACAAGTGTTATATTTTGCAGGAAGGTGAAGAGTGCACTGAGGGTGAGATGGGCAGCAGAGATGAAAGCTGGGAGGGAATTCAAGCAGCACAAGGTCGAACGTAGCAACTTTCCTCCTGGAGGAAGACTTGTCTTCTCTGTTACACTTAATCACCTATTTTTGATGATCTAGCAAAATCTGCAAACCACTTTTTTTGGTAGCGCTAGCAGCTAGTCAACTTTGTCTGATTTATTGTGTTCTCCTTGTGTGGCTTTTAGGTCCCATTCTCATGCATCTTCTTCTGGTGTACATTCCAGATGGAACTTGTGATAATACTGCTCCCACAGCAGCCACACAATACTCGAACTCTTTGAAAAAATAGCTAAATTGGAAGGTACTCAGTATTTCTAAATTAATTGGTTTTAATATGAAGTGAAAGTTAGAAGTGACACAGCTTTACTTAGAGCGGTGATGACAGATTCAGCTGTGCTGTTGGTAAATTGCTTACTGCAATATCATGTTCCCCAACTGGCTTCTTTCCATGTGTTGCTTGTTTTCTTAAACTAGCTACTCTCCTTGTGCAGAAAAGGCCCTTTTCAGATTGACAGTGGGAGTGTTATCTAATGTTCCAAACATATGTATATTTACATACACAGCTATTTTATGTCTAAATCTTAGTATGTATCTTTTTGTGTACCTCTACACCATTGTGTATGAGTTTAAAGAATGAAAGCTTCCTCATTAAAGTTACTAATTCAGGCCTTGATTCAGCAAGCACTCACGTTTTTATAGAAATATCTGATTAGCTGTTAATGGATTTTATGTGAACATCTGCACTCATCCTTTGCTGAACCAAAATGATTAAAATTACGATCCCTGTTGCTTAACCTGTCAGAGATCTGCCTCTTGGGTCATCATCTTTCTTGGGATGGGAGCATCTGATTGTGCATTGTAATCAACAGCTATGATTGAAAGGTTTAGGCTGTTTTGATACTGTCAATGAGAGTGAACAGATTTTTTTTTTTTTTTAAACAGAAGCTTTAATTGAAGCAAAAGCAATTAGGAGAGAGAGGTGGATCATCAACCTACATGCATTTCAGGCTTACTAGGTCATAACTATTTTACAATTATCTAGTGAGTCCAAGCTTCAGATGCATATAGATTACATCTGGTTCATGCATATAGTTCTTTATTTGAAAGTAAAAAACAAAGCAAAACATTTTTTATGTATTAAAATAAAATTACATAACTTTTTTATCACTCTGCTTCTCCTTGGAATAGAATCTCTGTTAAACTGTTTTCCATATAAATAGTTATTCATAATAGTATTTACTCATATTAACTATGGAGTAATTTCCATTCACTGATCAGGCTACAGAAAATGTACCTAATTTTGTTTTTAACATTGTTTTACATTATTGCAAAGTTTCTCTTGCATCACAAGGACTGCAGTGTGTTTTTACGTTGTTACTCACTTTAAGGTGTTAGTAACTAGACTATGACCTTTTGTATTAACTTTAAGAGTATGGTTTTAGATTTTCTTTGCAACAGTAGAATTATTCACATGTCTCTGGGGTTGCAGTGTTGGGTCACTAACTTCCATTTTGATCAATGCTTGGTGTCAGGGCAGTGCTCCCAAAGGGAGTAGCCCAAGGCTGATGCAGAGAAAAACTCTTCAGTAGTGCAGAACATAACTCTGTTCAATTAAAAACCTATAACACATTCTGATTACACTGGCCAAATGGTGTGTTCTCTTGTCCCCTACCTTACTGTCAAAAATCCACAATGAAAAGTTACAAAACTTTTTAACTAATGAGCTGCCTCTTAGCATGGAAGGTTAGAAAATTCAGCATGAAAAACTCTCATTCATTTTTTAAGCATGCACGTTCTTCTTGAAACTAAGCATATCTCTTTTCAAGGGTCGATTTAAGGCTAGGTCATGACAAGTCAATGGTGATGCTCGGCTTTGTTAGCAAAGTTTCCCATTTTCTTCTTTCAGAACTATGTATGTAGAAAGCTGGAAGACAAGAACTTGGCAGGATTGAAGGGAATCTGATAGGATTTGTAGCAGTTGATATAGTCTCCTTGCCATCACTAAAATACTCACCTATCAAATGAATCAAGCATGGAAAAAAATGTGAAAACAAACAAAACAAAAACTGATGTTTGGGGACTAACTAGGAGTAATTCACCTCTAACTGCAGATGATCCATTTTGTGTTACAACAACAGTCCAGTTTAAACACCTGCAATGTGTTGATGATATAAAAATGTGCTGCAAGTTAGAATTCATTTTTGCAATCTGGCGAATGTCCCTCCCTTTCTTAAGTATATATGGAATATATATTGATATGACCAAAGGACTCTTTGACTATAAAGCAGGAGTTTTACTACATTTGCAATGCTCATAGCACTTACAGGCTTTCAGCAAGACAACTCAGACCACTTAAACTTCTTTTTCAGCTGTTCTTTGAATTAAGTGAACAACGATATTGATCCAGTACTTCTGGGACTACTAGTGCAGCACTTTGTCATCTTCCTCAGACATATTCACAGCAATCCTGCTGATGAAGTCTTGGAATTGTTTTAACAGCTAAGTGCAGTGCGACCAAAGATGTCTTGGGGAAGAGTCATGTTTTTTCATTTCTAAACAGTTGATGTCCAGATTAGGATTCCTCTCCAATGGATTGGCCTGTTGGGATCGCTGATGCACAGTGGGAAATGCTAAAGGAGACAAACATACTCAGCACATGCAAATCACTTGAAGCCTTTTCCAAATAAATTTGACAGAGTTAAAATAGGAAGTTCCTACACTCAATTTCTAAAGCAATATGTTCAGTGCAAACATAATTGTTGCTTCCTTGTGTATGTCTCTCATTGTGCAAACTGATCTCATACTCATACAATGAACTCAGCAAAGACATAATTCCTGAAACATTTAGGGCTCTTCTGTGAGAACTGTAAAAAGTATGGGGTTTTGTTTGTTATTAACAGAAAAAAAATAGGACTTAAAAACTTGAATGTTAATTGAGTTACAGTTTTGCTTTTGTTTGTATTTTAGTGAATGGCTTCATGAAAAGCAAACATCTTAAAACTTCAGTTTTCATTGATGTTTTCAGTACCAAGACAAAGCCAAATCAAGCTTCTTTTTAATTATTTAATGTCTTAACTAAGCCACGTGCTTGACTCTATGTAATAAGCAAACAAAAAGGCAGGTCTTTACCCTGCATAGTTTGTAATCTGAAAAGTACATGGAGAAAAGCAAACAGCTGGAAAGTGCCCAGAGAGATGAAAATGCTGGGAAAGGGCTTGACAGAATCTCAGTTCATAATGTAAAGTCTTGCTTATTTGGATTATGTGGCAGAGTCAGAAAGCAGTTGATGGATTGCTTGGTTGGTTTTTCCATATGCAGAAACAGACCTATAAACTTAAAAAGGAGAGGATCTATGGGACGTTCTTCTTGGGATGCAATTTGGAAGAATGAATAGAGGTTTTCTGATATGTAGGCTCATTCAGTATGACTAAAACTGAAACCTGTAGAGAAGTGTACTCTTTTTAATATATATTCTGGACTTTATTTTCACTCTTTTATCTTGACCTCTTCTTGTTTCTGTTTCTGATCAGGTGTCTAAACGTCTGTACAGTATGGGCTGTTATGAAATCTCTTTGGGGGACACAATTGGTGTGGGGACTCCTGGAAGTATGAAAAGAATGTTGGAAGCTGTTATGAAGGAAATCCCTCTGAGTGCCCTTGCTGTTCACTGCCATGATACATATGGGCAGGCACTTGCCAATATCCTCACAGCCATACAGGTAACATGGGTTCTTATTTTAAAGGCATGATAGAAATAATAGCTTAATTCAAGTGCACAATTAAAAAAAATATCCCACCTCTAAAGGAGAGGAAACAGCCACTCATTACACTTTCAGCAACTATTGCTCAGTTTTCAAACAGTCTACAGATATTATAGAATCATAGAATCATAAAATCCTTAGAGTTGGAAAGGACCTTTAAAGGTCATGTTGTCCACCTCCCCTGCAATGAACAGGGACATCCACAGCTAGGTCAGGTTTGTCATAGCCTGGTCTAGCCTTGCCTTGAAACTCTCCAGGGATGGGACTTCCACCACATCTCTGTGCAGCATATGCCAGTGACCCACCACCCTCACTGTAAAAGACTTTTTCCTTATATCCTACCTAAATTTGCCCCTCTTTTAGTTTGAAACCATTTCCTCGTGTCCTGTCGCCACAGACCCTGCTAAAGAGTCTGTCTCCTCCTTTCTTATAGCTCCCCTTTAGATACTGAAAGGCCACTATCAGGTCTCCCTGGAGCCATCTCTTCTCCAGGCTGAACAACCCTGGTTCTCTCAGTCTGTCTTCGTAGGAGAGGTGTTCCATTCCTTGAATCATTTCTGTGCCCATCCCCTGGATGTGCTCCAACAGGTCCACGTCTCTCATGTACTGGGGACTCCACATCTGGATGCAGTACTGCAAGTGAGGCCTCACCAGTACAGAGTAGAGGGGCAGGATCATCTCCCTTGCCCTGCTGGCCATGCTTATTTGATGCAGCCCAGGATACGTTTGACTTTCTGGGCAGCAAGGGCACATTGCTGGCTCATGTCCAGCTTTGTGCCCTCGCTGCCCAGAAAGCCAAACGTATCCTGGGCTTTACAAAAAGAAAACTAGTGCTGTTGTTTTTTTTTGGTTTTTTTTTGTTTTTTTTTTGGGGGGGGGGGAAGTAAAAAATTACTGCTATCGTTTTGGCAAGAAAATGTCAAAACATATTTGGCAACCTTGCATGAAATAGAAAATAGTCAATTCTGAATTCTTATCTACTTATTACCTTTAATTCCATACAAAAACACTAAGAAACGTTGATGAAGAATAAATTCCATTTATGTTGCATGAATGAGAGAGATAAAATATTTTTTTTCTGGTGTCTCAGATTCCACTTTTCTTAGGAACATCTATACATTCATTGTTCATTAAACTAAAATCTCTGTTTTACAGGTATGTCTAAATATAAAATAGAATAATGCATTATTACATCTTGATTTCAGATTGATAAGCCTCGGTTATTGACAATCATGTACACAGAATGGTATAGATAACTTTTCCACTATTAACACGCCTTCAGTATGCTTTTATGTTTATGAATTGCGTCTTTCAAACAGCTTTGCACCTTGCTTAATCTTATTTCAAAATCATAGCTAAATTATCAGGAATACTTAATTTCCATAAAAGATGTTTTACCCTTTGTGTTTATGGTTTTTTTTTAATAATATAACAGAATACAATAAATAGACTACAAATTCTAATGGAGTTTTTGTAAGGATAGCATCTTAATGAAAAATACTTTCACAGGTACATGCATTCCTAAGGAGAGCCAGTATTGTTCTATTTTATACTTATTGGCACTTTCTGCTTCCTTGCAATTCATGATGTTACTTTTAAGGTCAACTTTTCTTCATCCTGTCTTCTTGTTTTGGCACTGCTCTTATTATTTTGCTTAGAAAATAACAGCATCTTATTAACAGTGTTAGTGTTAAAAGCAACAAGAGAGAACACAGAAGTGTTTCAGTCAGCATGAGAATCTCTGCAGGTATTTGATTAAATGACAAAATCTGATCAAAAAGGGTTCAAACTTTTACTTATAGTATGTTATTATTATTATAGTATTCATTATTGACCCTTACTCACTTTTACTGTTGCAAATGTGTGTGTACGTGCCATGGGATAAATAAATCGCCAATTTCACAGTTAGCTTCAGTTGCGGATGTAATAGCTAAAAGCATGAAAACCCCTGAGTATGGGAGGAGTTTGCCATAAAAACGCTTGAAGGATTGTTTTCAAATCCTTCCTTAAAATAATTGCTGTCATGGTGCCTACTAAACACTGAGCTATGGTTACGCTTTGTTAACCCCAGTATTTGTTGTGATACTCATTTCATGTTTACATCATGCTGCTATCTTTTTATTTACATCTTAACTCTGGAAGAGTTAAAGGGGAAAAAACATCTTAGGTTGCTAACGTGCAGTTTAGGCTGTTTAACGTGTAAACTCAAGAAAGCAATAGACCTAAAAAAAAATCCCTAGGCAGCCTTCTCTGATTCCTGGGAAGCCAAGGGTGCCTAAGCTTCCAACAGCAAACTTCCTTATGTGCTCAAGTTCTGCTACAGTGCATGCCTAAAGGTGCTGTGTTTTTGGCTGAACTGAGCTTGTCATAGATTTTGCCAAAATTTCTTGATGAAGCAGGCATTACACAGTCTCCCTGACTGGATTTATGCAAGCAGCTCCTTGGCTTGGCCTAAAGGTAAGTCCCCAGACTCTTGGATACTCAAATGGGTCTGGAATGTCACAACACATCCTGCCTCTGTGGCCTAGAGCTGGCTCTAAGTAATGGCTTTGTTCGAAGAGATGGGGCAGCTAGCAGTGAATTATAGCTATTCAATATTATTTCTAAAACAGGGCAACTGTTACTGGTCAGTTGGATTGTAAATGCCAAAGGTGGATTAGAATTCCAAGTCACTTTGTAGTCCCTGCTGCTGTGCTTGTCTATGTTTTTCTCTCTGCCAAAGAAACATGAATGGGCAACTTAAAGTATTGGAGCAAAACTGTTGTCTTCAATTCAGTAATTTGTTTCATAGACCAGATTCCCATAGATGGAATTCCTTACCCTGCCTGCTTTATGGGTTTGTGTGACCGAAACAGTATTTCATCGGGAGTGAAATGTGATTGAGGGGTTATAGAAATAATGGGCTGCAATTATTGCTTGAAAACAGTTTTCAAGAATATTCAGCAGGTAAATTACACTATTCCTAAAACAGTGCAGACTACAACCTCTGACTGAGTACTGTTGCATTGTATATTGTGTTTCCTAAGAATTAATGACTGACAGCTGGAAAGCCACAAATCACTCTACACTAATTCAGGCATTACTTCGATGGGAGATCTCCTAGGAGTGGAAAGAGGTGCTGGTGACTCAGTAAGTGATTTTTTATACAGATCACATTGTTCCATGCAGGATTATACTACCCAGAATATTTTCTTTTGTTTGGGGCTGGTCCAAAGTCATCTAGAATGGACAGACCGTATCTGTATAAGAAATTAGCAAGGAAGTAGCCTTGTAATTCTAGTATTCAGTTTTATGTGTGTTGTTTTAGCAAAAGGATAGGTAGTGAAAGATGGAAGAGAGATTGGCCAACTTTTAGGGGATAAGTTATTTTTTAAGTTGCTGAAGTGAATAATATAGGTAGAAAGCATTGCATTAAAGAAAAGAAAGGAGATTCACTTTTATGAAAAGAATCTATGTAAAATGTGAAAAACATGAAGTGATGTTTCAGAACAAAACATTAAACAGAGATGACTGGCTCTTGGTTAGCTGGCTTAATATTAAAATACCAGAATACAAAATTAAATGAGGAGGCAAGTTCAGAGGACAAGAAATGATGTGATGATTTAATTAGAAGTTGTGGTATGTTGAGTAAAATTGCATATGTGGGTTAGCTAATGCGACAAATACAAAATGGGGCTAAAAGAAGTAGTAAAACATCTATAGAAAATTGTTACAGACCTCCAAGGAAGACTAAAAAGAGTGGTCAGGAAACTTCTGTGCTGGAGAGGCCCCAAAAAGGTAGACCATTTATCTCAGGAGATTTGAGTTACCTTGATAATTGACTCCTGTAGCATTTATGGAATGGGTAAGAAAGGAGAAGTTTTTTAATGGAAATAGTACAAAACTGTTTTCTTTTAATAGTTTGTATAGTTGCCAGAAATAGCTTTGACTGTTTTCATAGCACATACCTTAACATGAGAGAAGAATATGCTAACAGGTAAGTGGGAGTTTTGCCCGGCAGTGATACCTCAGTGAATTAAACAACTGCCTGGTAATCTCACAGAATTTTATCAAATTCAAATTACTATCTTAATTCATTGATATGAGCTGATCCCTACACTACTGGGATCAAGTCCTAATTTTGGGAAAGCGAGTGTGAAATTCTAATGACTTACAAGGAGCAAAGATTTTTGTCAGCGTGTATAATAATTCTACCTTACTAGAATACAAAATGAATGAGTTTGACAATTAGTCAAATTTATTATTTTTCATTAGTGCTGTTTTTTTCAAGCAAATAGGAACTCTGAAATGAAATGCACACTTTAGTACCAGAAACATAATCTAGCAAGTCTATAATTAAGCTTTTGAGGCTCAAATTGAAAATTTCAGGTTTGTGAATAGAGCGTTTCTCATTACAGAAATTATAATATGTCCCCTCATAGAGATGGAAAAAGAAGGTAGTATCTCATTAATATCTTTAAGGTCACTGGATTTTAAAAATTAATTTCTTTAAAAATGTCAACAGAATCAACAAAGTGGAGTGGTTGGCTGCTGAACTTTTCCCTTCATAACTTAAGTAGATTTTAGACCCTTTTTACATGCTGAAGAGATTAACCAACTTATATATTTTTGTGCTGAAGTTTACATATCAAATAAGGGCTACATTCACACAAAGTCAGGCAGTGTTGATATGGCTAAGTTTTAAGTGCCAGCACCAGGAGAGGGATATGAACAAAGATGCTGAAGGTCATGGTGTATTAATTCACAAGGATCGTTATGTTACAGGAGCAGAGTTCACAACAGCCAGCAGCCTGAAATGGGAGAGCCTCAGTTAGGCAACTGAAAAAAGGATTATGATTTAAATTCCCCTTTTCCATGATTCTTATGAGCTTACATTTGAAGCCTTAGGTGAAATGAATTTTCCACCCCAAACCATCTCCTAGATGTGCCTGACTCTTTTTTTTTTTTTTTTTTTTCAAACACAAGATTTGCTTTTCCTGAGTGATTAGCTTGCCTGTAGCAAGAGCTGACTTGTGGTCCATTTAGCTGCTTGTTAGAGCCAGCTCACCATTAAGATATCTTACCAAGAAATTGTTGGGGCTCCCCCTCCTTCACCTGAGGGTGACTTCAAACCTGAAACCTTGTGCTTGGCCCCCTCCTTGGCTGCTCCCCTGCAGCAGAGTTGCATCTGTGCTTGCAGCCGTTCTTTTATCTTGATTCTCAGCCTCATCCTCACCCACTGGCTTAGCTTTGGACCTGGCTCATCACTGGATTACTCTGTGATCGCTGGACTGTTACCGATCCTGATTACTTGCCTGTGAACTGATGACTCAACTTCTGGCTCATTTTTGATGAGATTGATTCTGCTGCCTGCTTAGCTACGACTCTTGGCTCCTGATTTGTCATCCTTTGAGGAGCAGACTGTCCTTGGCTGCTACCTGAGATTGTCAAATATTTAGAGGGGAGACTAGTAACCAGTGTCTTCTGCTTTAAGGATAGATTTGAGTGGCAGCTAGTGATGAGCTGGGAGATACAGTGGTTGCGTGAGTTAGCAAGTCTCATGTGATCTTGGAGCTTGGCTGGTGGCCTTGTTTATCAAAGAGGCAAGATATTGCTATTAAGTTAAATACAGAAAACATTTCCTTGTGTCTGGTTGCACACAAAGCCCTAACAGTACTGCACTGAGAACTTTACTATGTTTAAGAGGGTACAAAAAAACCAGTTTGAGGCACTGATGTATATGGCAGAGGAATATCAAGATTTTGAACTAAAATATCTCTTTTAAGTGCCTGACCAACTTTAGCCACACTTAACTTAAAATTCCTGTTAAGCTTTTAGTCCGGGATTTCTGGAACTAATTGACCTAAAGAATATATGCATAATGATGAATTTCCAAGTAAGTACAGCATCTTTAAGACTACTTCTTTACTAGAAAACTTGCTTAGAATTTGTATCCTGCAGTCAACTCTTGCATTTTTTTTTCCGTTTTATTTACTGAATAATTTTATTAGATGGTGTATGATAACTGTTGAGTCATGGCCTGAACCACTGATTGAGCAGCTGGGGAAAGGACCCAGTCAGCCCTGGGAGCACAGGTGAAGGCAATTCACCTGTGTGACTGGAAGGGGTGACTGCCGCTGGGGAAGGATCTCTGGTTGGAGATCTCTCTCTTGTGGTATTTTCCCTGTAAGCCTAGATCTTTGGAGTTGGTGAGCACTTTTCCATTGTGATGCCATTCTATTCACGCTAGTCCCTTTGCTTCTGCGCTCCTGTATCACCTTTCCACTACGTTGACCTTTTGGATTGTAACAGATGGATAGTAAAAAATGCAGCACTCATGCTAATGTGCCGCAGTAAGTGACTATTATGTGCAGCTGGAAGCTGTACAAATAGAGTAGCTAGATAAAATAGAAAAGTAATAGAGAGGAAATAATGGTAAATTAGCATGAAGGTATCAGTAGTGGTGGAGGAAGGCTGAATGGGAAGAAGGGAAATATATTTGTGTGTTTGTCACTTATAGATGTTCAATTGTTTTGGGTTTCTGTTGGAAATTTGTTACGTTTTTACTTTTTCATAGAATGTGAATGATTTAATGATTTATATATAAAAGCGTGCATGCGGTCTCAGTGTTCTTGATTTTACAAGAAGCAACAGGATGAATGTTTGAAGTACAATTTTAAGAAACCTTATTATGTAAGAAGTTACAAGCACATTTTCCTGTGGTTTAGTTTTCATGAGCTTTATGTCCTGATTTCTTCTTTGTAATTCATTTCCAAGAAGACACGAAGTTAAAAGGCACTGTTTGTTCTGGATTTATGGTGAAATCCCCCTTTTTTCTTCATTATAATGAAAAGACATAGCTGGGTTCTGATCTTTTGGATGGTTGCTTGTGCAGTCACAGAATTAACAGTGATTTTAAAACTAAATGAGCTCTGTTGCAAAATGCTGTATTTGCAGAGAGTGGTGAGGATGTGAAGTAAGTAAAACATCAACAATAAAACCGAAAGACTCTTAGTTCCCTGCTTTTCTAAGATGAAACAGCAATAAAAAAGCAAAACAAAATCTGTAAAAGAGAGCAAAGAAAGATGGATTAACTCAAAGCATCATTCATTCAGGCATGCACACTTATTTATGTGCTGATATAAACAGTCTCCATTTTAGATTATCAAAATTTGGGATTGCTTTTTATCTGCCTGCAGTCGGGGTTTAACCAGTATCTAAATTCCTTCACTAAAACAGAGCACAAAGTGTTGTGTGTACACAAGCCTTGAATAAAAGCATAAAATCTCTTTTTTTTTTTTTTTTTTTTTTAACCATTGATTCCTAGGCCTCATATTTGTCATTGATAGTTGTACTTCTTCCTAATGACCGTAGGCCACAGTTGTGGTAGTACTATAAATAAGTGATATACCTACATCTCTCACATATTGTCTTCCTTATTAGTAACCCAATGTTGGACATTCAAG
This sequence comes from Pavo muticus, assembly GCA_016647715.1. Taxonomy (NCBI): domain Eukaryota; kingdom Metazoa; phylum Chordata; class Aves; order Galliformes; family Phasianidae; genus Pavo; species Pavo muticus. Next base: position 906,263 of record JACDJE010000142.1, on the reverse strand, counting down.
ATGGTATATAGAAAGAAAAAAATAATCTTTTTTCTTTTTTTTTTTTTTAAGAAATGCTACTTTTAAATTCCTTACAATGCATGGTCATTCAGATCTATAGTGTAGGAGAATGAACTGACCCTTCTGTTGAAGGATAGAGAAGACAGGTAAACCAACATTGAAAATGTATTGAGCCTTGCATGTAGTCATTTTGTTAGACTTGAACTTGGAATTTGTCATGGGACAGTGAATATGAATTTACTATCTGTGGAAGGCAGCCTGGCCTTATTTGCCTATTGATAAACAAGTCATAATATACTCTTTTTTGAGCAATAAATAGCAATGGAGCAGATAAACTTTTATGTAGTGGACTGCTGAAGTTTTTGATTGAGAGATACATTAAATACCACTAGGATTTTGTTTTGCTGTGTACTGGGATGCCCACTGCCTTGCAATGAAATGATTTACTTCTAAACTCATTTTTAATAGTTTAGTTAATATTTCAATATTATACTAAAGACAATTTTTTAAGCCAATAGGGAGGTATTATATGGAGTGGATGAGGTACAGGAGGCAGGAAACAAAATCTTGGCTTGCCTTTTCCTGAGTTGACATGTCACTGTGCACATCAGTTGTCTTTGATTTTTCACTTGTGAAATGAAAATAAGGCTTGTCTCTCTCTCTCTCTCTCTCTTTTTTTGTGTGTGTGTGAAATGATAGAAGGAGGATCATCAGAAAAGTAAAATTATTGTTATGAAATCCAGATTTCAAAGTAAGTATTTAAATTGTGGCTTCGAAACTTATTTCAAATAGAATATAATTTTGAGATTTGAAAAGCTGAGGTGTGCAAGTGGGCAAATGATCAAAATACATACATGCACATTCAAATCATCTGAGTTCTGCAACGCGCCATTTCTTTTCTCCTGCACAGGCTGGTACTCTGAAGAATTTATCCAGTGCAGTGTGGGAGTGGGAAAGGCTTACCATATGAAACACTTGCATGTTTTGAGATTTTGAGAAGTATTAATTGTTTGTGTTTTTAATTTGAGAAATGCATAGAATTGCTGAGGTTTCAGCAGACTTCACAGGTTTACTTTATTCTGCTGTTTACAAATGAATCAAGATATGCTAGGATACTGCAGAAGACTTAACAGACAGCTCCAGAAAGTAATTTCAAGGTTCAGATAGGGAAACATTAGAAAAAGCACAGCTTGACTGAGAATGGGATTCAGGAAGGGCTGGTCATGCTTCAGTATTTTGCTGGAATTCTTTGAGGCAAACGCTGCCAAAGAAGACAGGATATACAGTGGCCATCATATGCTTTGATTTGTCAGAAAACAATTTACAGTGTTCTGTACTGGAAGTTAATATTAAGGCATGGAGATGTAATAAGTGGAAAGTTGGCTAAATGGCACGAAACAAATGGAGTTATAAAACAGAATTTCTTTAAGCTGGAAAATACCCATGAGCAGATATGTGGAAGTACTGGTCTGATTAAATAAGTAATTCTTAGTACCGTAGTGTTCTTAAAGGCAATTAGTCTAAGATACATAAATTAAAATGTTTAGACTTAAATTTAGAAGTTCTAGACTTCTGTTGTGATAGGATAGCTAGCACAAATTTTATGTATAAATCTGTCTAATGCTCTAAAACATACAAAAGAAGGAAGTTTAGGAGTAAAAGGAGGAGAATAGGAGTAAACATAATTATTTGGTAAGGTAATTTTTTTTATTACAGTGAGCCTCTCCCTTAAAAAAAAAAAAAAAAAAAAAAAAAAAAAAAAAAGTCTTCCTGAAGCTTTCTACTTTTGGATTTCTTTGGGAGCTATTTAGTCCTAGGTACTTAACAGATATCTTCTGGGTTTGAAGTGCAAATGATACTTTTGAACTATTTGCCAGTATCCTTATAAAGCCATTAACAATCACACAAAATTATTTAGAAAATGTCAGTATGTGTTTTTTATTTTTCCTTTTGTTCATTTTTTCCCATCAGAAACAGCATGAAACATAGGTATAGCTAGTAATTAAAAAGTTCACGTTTAATCTGAAGAAATATGTGACATTAAGAAAGGAGTGAGTAAAATTGCTCAAGAATGAAAACTAACGAAAAAGAAGTGAACAAAACTGTATTTGAAAACAGATAAATGAGAGGAAAATGGCAGGTGAACTGTGAAGAGATACCAGATTGCAGTGTTTCTGTTAAGAAAACTTAAGAGTACGCACTTGAGGGAAGTAGAAAAACACTTGCATTATATCAAATAATATCACTACTACGAGCAGTCAGCTAGTTACTTTTGCAAGTGAAAAAACATACTGCAGAGATGAGTATATCAGACCTACATATGGGAAGAAAATGAAAACTTAAGCATTCATACTGAAAATCCAAGAGAGATTTTCCAGTATTTTCTCTGTTCTTTCTCTTTTTGGGGCCTTTTCTTCATAAATATATCGGTTTTATATTGTTGCCTGTAATTTCAATGAAATAAAGAAGCAAGAGAATAAACAGACAGTACCACTCCTGGTCTTGGATCAGTACAATAGAAGGAGCAGCCCTGTTTTTATTGCTTTCTGCTGCCTTTAGCAGGATGTGCATAGTATGCATTTTCTGAAGGGCTGGATGTTTCTGACCTTTCTCTCTGTGCTTCATAGTTAACTTGATAGTTAACAAATTCTTCACTACTAATATTACAACTGTTACAGTTTTTCAAGGAAAGAAAAAAGTTCAACAGTGGACCCTGCTTCATGATTTTTAGTTTTCAAACCTTTTAGTTTCACACTTTTTGGGATAGTAAAGGGAATAAAATGTTATTATTTACCAAAATAGCAGCCAAAGTTGCAAGGTGAAGAAATACACGTTTACCAATTGGTAGCATATATGGTTTCTTAGTATATTGTAAATGATTATCAAATAATAGAAATCTTCATTATTCTAGCTGCTTTTAATATGATGATTGAATTTCAGAAGCTTTCAACCCTAATTACTGAACCAGCAAACCTCAGCTCTCTCTGTTTCAGGATACTAATCAGACAAAGAGATCCTTCATCAAAAATAGATGATTCTCATTTCCAAATTTTCTCACTAGTACTGACTTGGAACAGTATATATTACTTCCCTTTGGCTTAAAATCAAGTCTCAACTTACTTTTAAAACATTTTTAAACAGTGTTTAAACTGAATTTCTCATGCAAAATCATGTATGTTTCTGTATGTCTCTGCAGTTTCATATGGATTTGTCACTCCAGATCTAAGTGGAATATGAATGGAGAAATTGCTGTAGTACAAGAAAAATAAAATCTAAAGTGGTTTTAGCAATTTTTATCTTAAAGGCAAAGATTAATTTCTTTACTAATAGCAGTGAAGCTGGGGATTTATAGAAGGAATGAGTTTGGCCCAAAAATTTTGTCGCCTCTCCTCTTTTTTTTCTGTGCTTGCCTACATGGACTTTTTTCTTAGAATGGTGTTTTAATGTAGTTTTCCTAATCGCCACTCGAATGCTTTTATTTCTGAGATTTCCATGCTGTAAGTGACGTTCAGTTGCACATTTCATTCAGTGATATGTTCCAGTGACATGTTCCAGTTTCAGCTTTGTTGATAATTTTCTGATTCATTAAATCCATAACTATTAAGACCATTCTGCTTTGATTGACCAGTACCTGAAGTCTAGCATTGCTTCCATAACTGGATATCTTTCTCCTGTTTTGAAAGCACTTCTTTGAATGTAAAAACAAACAGATACAGATAGCTTACTATAAATGATTCTTAGGTCTTCATCAGATGCTGTTCTACTGCATCATTCTTTACTTGTCATATCTGGAATATTGTAAAATGGAAAGTAATTAGAGTCTGTAGAGTACAAGTAGACAATTGTCTTATTTCACCTTTTTCCAGTTGATAACAGGTTTGGAAAATTTTGCTTGCAAATAAGGCTTTCACAAGGTAGCACAGTACATGATGTAGGTACTTAACACACAGATTAAAAGCCCTTCTGAGGACAGTGCTCTGTACAGGATGTTACTGTCTACCTCTGTTCTCTTCTCCTTTGTAATTCCTTTTTCTTTTCTTTTTTTTTTTTTTTTTTTTTTTTTTTTTTTT